>JAWPHD010009488.1:0-103268 GCA_037043455.1 Cyrtodaria siliqua
CTTAATTTACTAAACAGGTGACAAACTACTGTCACTCATTACCATGCTTAATGTATTCAACAGTTGACAAACTACTATCACTCATTAACATGCTGAATGTATTCAACAGGTGACACACTACTGTCACTCATTATCATGCTTAATGTATTACACAGTTGACAAACTACTGTCACTCATTATCATGCTTAATGTATTACACAGTTGACAAACTATTGTCACTCATTATCATGCTTAATGTATTAAACAGTTGACAAACTACTATCACTCATTAACATGCTGAATGTATTCAACAGGTGACAAACTACTGTCACTCATTATAATGCTTAATTTATTCAACAGGTGACAAACTACTGTCAGGCATTAACATGCTTAATGCATTCACCAGGTGATGAACTACTGTCACTCATTAACATGCTTAATTGTATCAAACAGGTGAGAAACTACTGTCATTATCATGCTTAATGTATTCCACAGGTGACAAACTACTGTCATTAACATGCTTAATGTATTCCACAGGCGACAGACTACTGTCATTATCATGCTTAATGTGTTCCACAGGTGACAAACTACTGTCATCAACATGCTTAATGTATTCCACAGGTGAGGGCTGTTACGAAATAATGATTCCACCCAAGGGAGGCATTTGTTTTATTTTTTGATAAACAATTCATGTTCTCTTTCTGTTAGAAGAAGACTGCCATATCACAAGATATGTCCCATCTTGAAGGAAACATAAAGCTTTTGTTTGCAACCGAGGCATATGGTATGGGTGCAGATGCCCCAAATGTCAGACGTATTGTTTACATTGGACCCCCTACTTCATTGGAAAGTTAGTACACTTAAATTACAGAATTGAAAATATTTATTAAAAAGTTATTTAAATATAAAGACGACACTTGTTGTTTTAGAGGGAACAAGAGATTTTATTTCATTAAGAAATGAGAAAACTTAATATTTTCATGAATGCAAAGGAAAAAGTTGTTTTTGAAGAAAAAAGAGGAAAACTGTCATTTCCACTGCAGTTCAAATTTGACCCCAATTCGTAAAGGGATACAGGGCAATCTTGGAGTGTTTAAAATTGGTTCTCGGTTTATATATCTAGTAGCTTTTTGACAATTAACCTGCTTAAAGTACAAAACAATATTACTATTACTATACTACTATAGTACTCACTTCTGCAATAATATCTGAACGGTGCAATAATATCAACATTCACAACACAATTTGCTTTATACTATTCTTATAATTAACATAAAAGATTTTAAAAAATGCAAGCCATTTAGAAAATAACTAGCGGGACGGCACAAGTTAAACAGAAGCGAGATTGCCGAGTGTCCCTTTAAACATTGTTAAAAGGCTTAAAAATACCAACTTTCAAATATATACCTCATTTTCTTGGACCATTTCAAAACAAATGATATAAATAAAAGTTCTTTTATAAAAGTAATACCTACCATAAACTTACTTCTTCGCAGCCTTATTTTCGTCATATTTTTTGCCTGTTTTGTAGGGCCATTTGTAATTATTTTTGGCCCTGTTTTCAAATTTCATGATATTGCAGGGAATTAATATTTGTGACAACGCAATTTCAAAAAACACCTTAAAATCAATAATTTTGCCGTTTGGTTACCATGGTAACGCCCTTATTTATTTACTTAACAAACTATTTCTTCACTAAATACCACATTTAACATCATATTTTCATTTCATCTAATACATTTATTCATTAATATGTTTTTTACATTTCATTAAATATATATTCACTACGTAGTAACTATGGTTACCATGTTAGTTACCATGGTAACACTTTCATTTTTCTGAAAATATACAAAATTCTTCACTTCATGCTTTATTGAATAATAAAGTTTCATTATACATAATGCTTGTATCCATTTAAACTTTATGATACCCTTTAATCACATGGGTGGCGTTACCATGGTTACTTGTAATAATGGAATCAATGGATTATTAAACATATGGTTAAATATGAATACAAACTGAACTGTAACACGGATTTTAAATATAATGTTGCTACTTATTTCAATAACTTGGGATATTTCTTTTACATTTATAATACGTATGCCAAACATGGTGTTACCATGGCAACCACACTATTAGAGTTAACTTCTATATAGTCAACAGTTGTTGAACGTTCATCTGTATACATGTAGTACCATATTGTTCCTTACACATTATTACTAGAAGATTGTTCTGACAATCGCTGGGTGATGCTTAAAGACATTTATTCTTCTACTAAGCTTTCACCACTCTCACTGTCAGATTCATCAATTATCTGAGGGATATTCTTAGCATCTTCGAGATATACACTCCAATCTCTAACACCAAATGCACGACGTTCAGTGTGTCTTGCGTAACCTAGGTACCATAATATGGCCGCCACATGCGAACAAACGCCAACAACACGAGCACCTGCCCTACATTTACAATACCACGCTTCAATTGCATTAGGATTGTATTGTATCCATAGTAAATAGCCTCGTGATGACACGTGTCTGCTCTGAATCTTTACACGTAGAAGATTGCGATTTTCTCTGTGAACAAGATTGTCACATTCTCCATCTAAATGTTCTTGTATGTAACTAGAGCTCATCTTCAGTTGGTAAGAGCCGCATGTTATATCTCTTAATTGTTGTTCATCTAGGTGGGGAAAGTCTGAAAACTCGGTTGTTTTTTGCCAATTAATTGCAGATCTTCTTTCCAAGTTATTGTCTTCTACATGTTGCTTCATTGCGTTTATGTTTGTAGACAACATTCTCATTTTAGAAGCAAGTGCGGCATCTTCGTCAGCATCGGCAGAAATTAATGGTGGTGAAAACTTATTCGAAATAGCCGCACACAATTTTCACGTAATCTCCGATGTATGGCACCTGATTTGTTGGGAGAACGTGATCCAAGTACTTCCACCGCTTTATTCTGGCATTGGCTGCTTCAACAACCCAGCGCACCTACATTAAACAGACACAATAGCATAGTTAAATAATCATTTGAGAGAGAGAGAGTTTTTGAAAAGGGACATAACTCTGCTGAAATGAAAGGCATAGTTATTAGCATGCTCCAAATATTTTGTTTGGCAAGATGAATATGTTTGTGAAGTTTCATGAACATAGGTCAAATACTTTCTTAAGTTATAGCCAATGTTATGGTTGCAGGGTAAATAGTGACGGACGACGACGGACAAAGTGATCCCTAAGTGTATGTCGTGCTACGGAGACTACACAATACTTATTGTCAGTCTTTTTAAATGAATCACGTTAATTCATCTTCTTAGTAACCTTTAAGCCTGTACACCCCTATTAAACTGTGTCTGTACACGTTTCTAAATATGAAATATCCGAATCATTTTGCCAGGTAAAAAAAGGGGAACCATTAAAAGAAAATGACAAACTTACTTTCGTTACTAATCTGCTTGCATTAGCATCGTCTGTGCTCATCTGTTTTCCCCTCTGAGCATGAAGATGGCATTTCCGATTTGATGCCGAGCTCCTCCAAAAAAAACAAGGCGTCACGAAAGCCCCTGTCAACTATGAAAACATCATCTTCCTGCAACCAAGTTCTAATGTCCTCTACATTTGTTTGTAGCATGTGTCTCAGGATAGATGCGTCGTTATTCTTTGCATCAGCTAGATATGGTCCATTTACTGTTATAAAATATCCAGTTGTCGTCGTGACAACCATTGGTTTTACAAGTGGCCGACCTTTGTGCATGCTGTACGAACGCCTTTGGAACTGGAAGTTATTACTCTTCTGAATATAGATGTAGGTTCCATCTAAAACAGTAAAGCATTTGTCCCATTTCCAAATAAAGATTGCGCCGTGGTCTGGTGTGATTTGTAACAACATCTTCCCTTGAAATATGCTGTAAACCTAAATTGAGGGGCACAAAATATTTCATTAAGGCAAGTCTAACCGTGGAAATAGCTCTCCTTAGACTTGACTTTGAGATGTTGAACAAAGTAGAGAGCAGTTTGTTTGATGTCCCTGATTTTAGTTTTAGAAGAAATATGCCGACTGACTGTCTTGTGCTTCTTGCTGGGGTATTACGCACATGAGGTGTTACATAGTCACAGAGCTCATAAAATTGTGACTTGGATAGTCCAGTCAAGTTGGAACAGTCACTATCAGTCAATGAACCACTATCAAAATCAATCTTTAACCTTTGGCTTTGTTTTGTTATTTCTCTCATTCTATTAAGTAGGTCTAAAATGGTTGTCCTGTTTACAAATGCGGTAGCTGTCGTTGGCAATATGTCTGTTACGTTTTTGGATAGTATTCCATCTTCCATATGATTGGGACAACATCGACAGCCAGCAGGAATTAGAATGTTGTAATCAACAAATGCAGATACTCTCGCCTCTGAAGAAATTACAATAAGTTTTGGTCCAGGTCTCTTACAAATAAAACAATAAGCATGACTTTTTGATGTGCTTTTTATGTTTAGCGAAATAGAAGGAGGACTTGATATCGTGGCGGTTCTACTTCTCTCTGGCTCTTGTGGTGGTGCATAATCTGGGTCATTGTCTGAGGTGCTTGGTGTGTTGCTTGCTTGTTTGCTAGGCACATGCACTGTCTTGTAGTACTTATGGCGACATGTATTGCATAAGACTTCACCAGCTTTTGGCTCTAAAAAAAATCCCGAATTGACAGTTGTTCTTCTTTCTTTAGTCTTTGTCCTTTTACAACACAGGATGCAATTGTAGTGTTTCTGACTAGTCGGAGGCATCCTCCCCTGAAATTAAGAAATTGTTTCACTATAAAAATACATCAGATGTGATAATATCAGCAACTTATTTTCGTGAAAAACAATTACAACTGGTGTTTAAAGATTCTAATATAAATATGTCCCATGATATATATTTCAGAAACAAAACTATTGATAAAAGAGATGTACTCATCTCAGTTGTCAATAATCATCCATCAACATATTTAATATTTAATCCTTTTAGCTTATAAGTTTAGGTATCTGCTCATGTGATTTTGTAAATCTCCTTTACATGAAGTTATCAAAGATTCAACTGTAAATGTATTGACAACAGATAAAATATTCTTTTCTTTAGAATATATATTTTTTTATAGAGCTGCAAATGTTATTAACTTTTTATAAATGTAAAACAAAGGAAAAAAAACATAATAAAAAAAGAAAAAAAAAGCAAGATTTGAACCACTTTCTTTTGGGGGGTGGGGGGGGGGGGGGGGGGGGGTATCCAGTGGGGTGTATTTCAATGTTTACAAGCGGTTTAAGACACTTCCTAAATAGCTTTCTTCAAAGTTGATTTAAAAATTGGATAATTTATATATAACTTCATAGAAATAATACAGTAATAACTCTCCAAACCTTTCTGTTCTACTAGATCTACAAGTGATTTATTTGTTCTGTATGCATTTTTCAATGACCCGATTTTTTTGCTGTTAAAATGACAACACTGATTTTGTTCCAATTTGATTCTTTGACAAGACTGTACTCTACTGCACTGTATACAACATTTATAGTCTGCAATATATTATTTATTCTCACACTGATGTGATGCAGACCCCTATTTGTGTCATTAATTTATGAATACCTACAGTACAGTACCGTTACAGTAGCCCACTACTACTAGTAAAAGCAGACGACCTAAATTGTCACGATCGTCTTTTCAGACTTTTGTCCACAAGTTGCATAAATACAGTATAGACTGTAAATGCGATACTTACTGAAATTATTGGGACTTTTCCCAGTCTGTGTTTTCTTCGTTCACATTGTTGAATAAGTTAAGTCTCGAAAAATAATCCCGAAATGTTGTGCCGGTTTGTTGACATTAGATTGTAGCTGTGTGACACTTGATGGGGTTCCTAAGGGTGATACACGTATAGATAGCCGGTAACTGTTTACGATCATTTACTAACAAAATCAAACCACTGTATCCTTTATTGTACATAAACAAATCAAAATAAAAACACAGACATTTTAATCTTGCAATTGTATTGATGTGTTATGATAATACAGTATGATTTTACATCTGACGAAGACCTGCAGTATTTGGCAATGAGCGAAAACTGGCATTTGACAAGGAAGAAAAAAACATATTCACATAGAGCGCATGCCTCGACCATTCTATAATTTTAAGACTAGAACAACAATTATATATGCTATTTAAATATACCTGGTTTAACAAGGTCGATGACTGGGCTCAGTGTGCAATGATGCTTTGAACATGCTCAAGATAATGGAAAATTAGGAAATAACGAGTTGCTATGGAGATTACAATGCACATAAAGCATTCTTTTTTTAGTCAGATTTTAGAAACAGTATTGTTTCTGGAAAATTCAAACTTCTAACGTGTGAAAAACGTCATAGCATCTGAAAAATATCTTTTTTATTTTTTTCACAATTTATAGGACCATTTTCATCTCTTCGTGGACTTGGCCCTTTGTATTACAAAATCTCTTTTACATATCTATTTTACTCATGTTAGCTCCTACACACTGCTGAATTTAAATTAAATCTTAAAACATTACATTTCAAAGTAAAAAAATATATTATGCCTTTTATGATCATAGATTTCATTTACTTAATTTCTTCAAGCATAATTGCAAGATATTGGTAGGGCTGGCAGGGATGTCCTTAACAGCGTAGCTGAGCTATACTTCAACATGAGTGATATAGGCGCCAATACCAATGTCAGTACTGAAGTAAGAGAATTCTGCCTGCTACAATCCTGTCGTAGGAGGTATATCTGCCAGCACTTTGGAAGCTACTTCGAGCTAATGAGTGTAATTCATAACTGTTGCGATATATATACTAATGTCTGTGACTGTGATGATTGCTTTGTCAATATATTGGACAACTCCTCATGAGAGTCAACACACACATTAATTAAATCAGATGAAAAATCATGTAGGGAATTTCTGTTTTCATATTTTGAAGCTGAAAATATGGCAACAGAAACTTTCAGTCCAGAACTGTACACAGGACTCACTAGAGGTTTGTTCTAAAAATTGTTGAACATTTTGAACATACCAACAGTGAAAGTGACATGCATGCATTATGGCCGTATATAGGTCACCATTATGTGAAAAAAGAGGTTATAACCCTATCATTTTGCAATGACTCCTACCTCAAGCTCATTGAGACGGTGGCGTTTGATGTTTGTCTATGATCTTTCCTGTCGTGCCCTTAATGGTTTATTCTCTTGTTGCTCTGGCTTCTGCCAAGTCATTGAGTACCTTCATCGAGGCTTTCTAGGCTATTTTTTTTTTGTATTATATTTACACGAGCATATTTGTGTTTTACTTATATTGCCTATTGATGCTGCCATGTTGGTTAGATATTTGATCATGGCGGGGATTTCTTTATTTACACTGTCCTGTTTTAATGGGATGACAGTAGGGTAAGTGTGAGGTTTGGTGCACCCTAGAACCGGTTTAAACCCCCCAGTGGCCTACATTGCCACTGACCGTTCCAAGGCGCTAGCCCTATTGACAACACCTTTGTGTTTGTGATGTCGTTTGTATTTATTATTACTTTTGCCTTCTTGTTTGTCTGTTTGCGTGTTTGTTTCTGTGTTTTGTGGTTGACTGTTCTCATTGAATGCTACTTTCCCTGTCCGATCTTTTTATATTTCTTTATTGTTGGCAGGATATTGACTTTAAAACCATGAAATAGAATACCATTAATATAAAGTAAAAATAACTTTACCTTTTGGTCACATATGTTGTCTATCAGTAACAACGACATTATTCTTGTACACGACTGAGCTCATGATTTTTAGCCTGCATCAAAATAGCATAAACAAGCCCAATTTTTGTTTTATCATATTTTGTTCATGCTCATTAAAGGTCTTCATCATGACCACTGCATTGTTTCAGGTGCCACCTTGCTCATATCACTAGAGCTGTGGCAGAAAAACAATAACGTGGCTCCAGCGTAAATGGAGTGTCTACAATAAAACTTGCAGCAACTCTGCAGTTTACGGTGAGAAGGTTCTAGGCCCGTTCTCCATATTTTATCTCGATATACATGGAGAATAAGCCTGGCATGTTCATTCCTATTAGGCGCCATATAACCTTCATGTGTTGGTGCGCCTTTAAACCCCTATTCAATTGTTTAGCATAGATATGATCATCTGCACCATTTGAAAGAGCAGTGTTCTCTTTCAAACCAGCAACATTTTTCCTATATATTGTGTCTGCAATCTGCTTAATGTTTTCTTTTCCTAAAAATAAAAGAAAAAAAGGTATTTATTTAAATGCAATTGTACATAAATGAAAGGTTGGTAAGAGCAAATAGATATCAATAGCGTGTTATATAAAACACAGGAAAAATATCTAGGTGTAAAATGTATATGCTTTGCATATGTGCTACATATGTATCGGTATTTCATTTGAAAGAAATACACATATGTAATACATATGAAACTACATGTTTACTAAATAACATTGAAACTTAATCAGGTTATTTAACCATTTTTTACAATATTCTACAAATTGTATATAAATGATATGTGTATTTACTACGAAATAATATATTTCGTACCGTTTGTATACTTTTCATATATGCCATAGGTGTTATGATTGAATGAATGGTGTTTTATGGCACGTCGACACATAAATAGGTCATATTGTGCGCAAAAACCGATGAATCATGAAAGAATAAAGTAGTAATTAAAAAGTAATGTAAACGTATAAAGATAATAAGGGATATATGTAAATCAACAAATGCCCGCCAACGTGCTTGTAAACAAGTTAATATTTATAGGAAAATATTTTATTGATTTATAAAGTCTGATTTCTTTAAGGAAATCTAAAACAAGACTAAAATCTATAGTATCAAATAACTCTTTCAAAGTATTAACTGTGTAATATCTTTGTCGCATAGGATCGAAATCTACAGATTCCAACAAGATATGGTTGACCGTTAACGGTGCAAAACAGGGTATACATTCTGGCAACTGCTCACCTTGTAATACATATGAATCAGTACAGCGTGTATGCCCTATCCTGACCCTTGCTAGGACAACTTCCTCTCGACGAATGGGTCTACTAGAATGACGCAATTCTCCGAGTAACGGTTTAATGGAATGGAGTTTATTGTTCACCGACAAGTCCCAAGCGGCTTGCCAAGAGTTACGAATATATGTGTGTTCATTTATTAGTGGTGCAATAACATAAAAATTTAATCATATTTAATAACAATTTGCTTAATATTATTCGTAAGATTAATAATAATGACTGAACAAATGCAAGTTAAACCTAAAAACTAAACGGGACGCCGTTTATTTATTTCTTATTTCTTTCTTTTTTTTTTCTTTTTTTTTTTATCATAAAAAGCCTTGATTAATGGGTTCGGCGGAGGGATATTAATTTGGCTTTGTCTGTCGTTCCGTCCTTCCATCCGTCCAAAAATGCAACAAAAACACTTGTGATGGGCCATTTTTTCATTAGGTTTTCCATGAAGACTTAAAGCATCAAATTAGATATTTTCCATGTTGGCAAAACCTCCTAAAATGCACTGCAGAGTATATATATTCGAATTAGTGGCATGCCTTTGGCCCTCCCTAGCACAATATGGTGTTCTAGCTACGCCCCTTCCTTCTGGTAAAAATAAACTGAAATGTGTGAGGGTGGGGGTCCTATATTACATGGACAAAAATAATATTTGCCTCAAATGAAGAAAGTGTTTTTAATATATCGACGAACATAATTTGCATGTATGGAAAAACGGCGAGGAAAATTAAAATCGTTCATATATTCACGACGACGCCCACAAAAAGGTCCATGTGGCATTTATAGAAAACCCCTTACAGACCCTCGTCTCATTGTTCTTTGTTTGAACTTGGCAGGATCGAGTGAAAAGTATTAGTATATATACTGTATGTATAAAAGTCAGCCCGAAGAAGAATCCCTTTTTGAATCGGCGTTATATCTTGAGCACTTAAAACTGTTAAATTAATAATTGTTTGACCGATCCCCTGAGAGTCTACCAAAGTATCTGAATAAAGTGCCAAACACATTTAAGGTCTCACAACACACTTCGATTTTACTGTGTTGGCCATAGGCAGTCAAGTCCAATTTTCCATTTTGAATCAAGCATTTACAGTCTAAAAGTATTTTTTTGGGAAAATACAGTTACTGCTGCTAATAAAAATCCACAAAATCTGGTACACAGCCCAGTTTTTTTTTTTTTTAATGTGAGTGGTGGCAGTCAAGGTACTCTTTTCGGCTTTCACTAAACAGTTTGCACCTAAATTCATACGCATTTTGAGCACCCACATCCACATCCAATCTCACACTATTGTTTTCTCACCTGCAACAAGAAAAGAAAATATCCATGGGCAATTATTAAAATATCTCAAACCGAAGAACACACCCCTACTTTTTATGGTGTAAGAATCATCCTACAGTCACATGCAAGGGAGCTGTCACATGCAAGGGAGCTAAGTGCATAGTGAGACCTTTAACATAGCACACGGGAGTTTATTCAACCTCATATCCGGTGTTATTTTTATTGGGTATCAGGCTCGCAGCGCGGCCTGTTTTCAAGTTACTCCTGCGCGCCGATTGGGGGAGGGTACGACCCCCGCATGACATTGGAGTTTAGGGGCCTCCTCCATTTTTTTTTGTCATTTTTAGACTCAAATAGTGAGGGATGATTTTATTTTTTTGAATACTATTTGTAATCTTGTATTTAACACCGCTATCCCTATGACTTTTATTGCATTTTTCAACTTCTTTTTTTTTTCGATTTTATTTTTCCATGTTACTCCCGGCAGTAAGGGATTATGCCAGCTACGCCCTCTGGGTGTGCTGTATTGTGGTTATTATTAGCTGCGTGTTTGTTTGTGTGGGGGCCCAATTGCTGTGGCAGGTCTGGAGGATGGGCCGCGGGAAAATGAGGGATACGAGTACTGCCCTGCTTGATGCCTGGCATGGTAGCGTATTTATACTTAAGGTGCATGTGGAGTTTTACGGGACAAAGGTTATTGAATTTAAAGGTCTTAGTTCACAGGATAATGAGGGATACGCGTACTGCCATGCTTGATGCCTGGCACTGTATCGTATTTATACATAAGGGCCGTGGCCGTGGGAGTCGGGTTCTTACCGTTCTTACCGTCAGTAGGTATGTCTCTTCATGCAGTTGCCAATTATAGTTTCAGAAATACAAAAATTGAAAAAGGAATAGTTCACGAGGTCAAAATATCTCTCGTATCATACATTTAGTATGTACGAAATCGAGATATACATGTCAAGGAATGCTGCTAAAATCTCCGAATTAATGCACCGATCAGTGTTTTCCCCCATCGGTCGGGACCTGGATGGGTTGGGGGCTGGGCTGACCCGGGGGATAAGAAATCACTGATGATACTGTTTAGACAGAACATTATCATATGTGAAATGTGTCTAATTTCCAGTGGCGACGTTTGCTATAGACACTTTAGACACGTGCCTACATTTTTCACAGAAAATTGCTCCAGATATACGCCAAATGCCACCAAATTGCGTTTCCGGATGTGTTTTCAGGGGAGCATAGCCCCGGACCCCACTAGACAATGTGTGCCTACACTTTTATTTTACTCAAGTTACGCCACTGAGTTCTCTGGGTCAGCACGCCGGTGGGTGTGTGTGTGTGTGTGTGGACATTGTTATGTGCATTAAATATTGAACGCGAGATAAATGACCAGTCCATATCTTATCAAAAAAATGATTATCAAGAAAAAATATGTTATCAGATATATCTAGATCCAATAGTATTAACTAAAAAAGTCCAGACTTTTCATTTTATTTACTTGTAAATATATTAATTATTTCTCATTATTAAAATGCAACGTTATAATTTATTATATTCAGGATGTTTCTTTTCTTTTTATAATTATTTTTCTCTTTGTTCTCAATACACCACTTCCAACACCTCGTTTTGCCCAATTCAGTGGGAAGAGGCGTGTAGAAGCTGAGAAATGTCATTGATTTGAGGATTGAGTCTACACAGAGGAAGAAAACAAACCCCTCTCTGCCGTATAATGGCAAAATAAAAGTTTCCACATAGACGTACAGCGAGGTAACCTCCTTCCCCAAAAGAAGAAAGGCCGGGCAAAATGCGGAATCACACTCCAGTTCTAGCAGCTCATCAGTCAGATGGCAGTTTTTTCATCGGAAGACTCATCAATGCCAGCCTCGCCCTCTGTCAATATATACGATGACATGGATTTGGACGGTGTTCCAGAAGACAACATCAGCATTCTAAAAAAAATAATAACGATGGAATTCGAGAAAACTGAAAAAGAAAGACTGGAAAAAGAAAGAATGCAAAAGGTAAAAACAGACAGAGAGAAAGGAGAAACAAAGATATGAGAAAGAAGAAAAGGAGAGGAGAGAAAAAGAAATGAAAGAGAAAGAAGAAATGGAAAGAAGGGAAAAACAAAGAAAAGAGAGAGAAGAAAAGGAGATGATTGAAACAGAAATGAAAGAGAAATGGAAAGAAAAGAGAAATAAGAAAAGGAGAGGATAGAAAAAGAGATGAAAGAGAAAGAAGAAAGCGAAAGAAAAGAAAAAGAAAGAACTGAAAAGGAAGAAAAAGCGAGAGCTGAAAGAAAAAGAATGCAAAAGGAGGAACAAATGAGAACAGAAAAGGAAAATACATTAAGAATTGAAAAAGAAAGACTGGAGAAAGAAGAGCAAATGGTAATTGAGAGAGAAAATAGAGAGAGAATGGAAAGAGAAGATAAGGAAAAGCTGGACAAAGAAGCTAAGGAGAAAAGTGACTTAGAAAAGAAAGAGATGAAGAAAAGAGAAGCAAAGGAGAAAACAGACAGAGAGAAGAAGGAAAAGAAAGACAGAGAAGGCACGTGATGCCAAACGAAATGAAGATGACCATGACGACGATTTATTATTTATTAGAGAACAGATATACAACATGATTTTTTTTGATAGTTGAAGTATCCACAGAAATAGTTGAATGATATGTTTTTAACAGAAACAATCCACAGCAATAGTTAAAACGAAGGGTATTTATCGCAAATGATCTACAGAAATAGCTGACAGAATTGTATTTATCGTGGATCAACAGCAATAGTTGAACTGAATTGTATTTACCGCGGATTATCCGGAGCAGCCTTTCCACTAAAGGTCTTCCAGAATATTGTATCAACTCATCAAAAGATTGTACATTAGTTAATATATAATATAGAAAAAAAAAATACTTACCTATTAATATTAACTCAGTATGGAACTTCCATTCCAATTCTGACCATTTTAAAAAACCATTCACAGTGTAATGTATCATTTGCTGAACTATAGAAGGGTTAATTCATTAGAAAGGTCAATTCATTAGCAAGGTCAATTCATTTATAAGTAAACCTAATCTTGAATTGTTTTTAACTTCTTTTAACTTCTAACTCATTAAATTGTTGTTGTTTATTTTTCTTACAAAGATATGAGACTTAAATGTTTTCTTTTTAAAATATGACATAGTATATATGATTCTGCAGGTTTTGTGGGGTTTGTGATGTGTTGTATACTCAATAATATAGTATGTTAAGAGTGATAAACTGTGATTATGGTACATGATCTTTCACATTTTGCATTTATTTAATATATCAATAGGTCCTTGTTGTCTTATTTAGATATATGTTATGCTTAACATTTCATAATTATGGAGGACTTTGTGTTTATTGTAAATAGATTCTTTAATCTATGTAAAAGGGGAAATAAAGATAATATATAGGTTGATAAATAAACAAAAATTATAAACATTCTTGTATTTTAACTTTAAAAAGGATTTGTACAGGGTTTGTCTTTGGCATATCAGAGCAGGTATGTTAGCCCGATATTCGACATTATGCTATATTTTTTTTTTTTTTGCTTTGAATATTATGTTTATATAAAGGGATGAACTTAGGATGAACTTAGGTACACAATATAGGTGGCTTTGAGGTGGAATACAGCTTAGGCCGGTGCTGGGGGGCGTGAGAGGTGTTGCTTCTTTCATTACTTCTCATGAACAGACTCAATAAAATCGAGTCTGCTACTTTATTCTCTTAATTGTGTTTGTTGCTCTCAAAGGATCACCTTTATCAGTATTTATTAATGCATATTAACAGATTAATGATGAATTTAATGCATGCTTTACTTATATTGCCTATTGATGCTGCCTTGTTGGTTAGAGATAAGATCATGGCGGGGATTTCTTTATTTACACTGTCCTGTTTTAATGGGATGACAGTAGGGTAAGTGTGAGGTTTGGTGCACCCTAGAACCGGTTTAAACCCCAGTGGCCTACTTTGCCACTGACCGTTCCAAAGCGGTAGCCCTGTTGTCAACCCTTTTGTGTTTGTGATGTCGTTTGCATTTATTATTGCTTTTGCCTTCTTGTTTGTCTGTTTGCGTGTTTGTTTCTGTGTTTTGTGTTTTACTGTCCTCCTTGAATGCTACTTTCCCTGTCCGATCTTTTTATATTTCTTACCTATTACGTCTGTGATTTGGATATTATTCTCTGAAGTAGGTTGTTTGTCATTCAGAAGAAATTCTGGAGATTATATACATATGCTAAGTATATTTTACACATTTAAATAGATATTTTATGTGTAAAGTCCATTAAAATGGTTTATTGGGCATAGCGTATTAATTAATGCATATGATTGCGTAATAGTTGATAATTTCAATTAATGGCGGTTGTATATTTCTAAAATTGTTAAATGTGTCATACCGAGATTAATGAACTGCAATTCTTCAATAAGAATATTAAAACATTATAATAGCTATATGATAATAATCGGTATTTATTGTATTCAATGCTCTGAAAATGCATGTATTATTTCAGATTGCTCAAAAATTGCATAATTAAAAGTATTGCAAATTGAAACGTTTAGACAGCCGTCTTTGCTTTTTGTAAACTTGTTATATGCCTTTCAAGTATATGTGTACAGTAAAAACTATGTTGTTGTTCAAGTTTAGTGTTAAAAAAATACATTCATAAAAAGTGCTAAGCTATGATGATAGTTCTTGAAATTGTGAGACACTTGCATTACAATTTATTTTTCTATTTTTGATTCAAATTGGGGACCAATTTTAGAAGGACGGGAGCAATGTAATGCGCATCTCACATTTCAAAAACATTTTACATTTTTATCAAATCTGAAGTAGTTGTTGACATTCCATAGGAATCTTGGGACGACCCCTTCATTGTGCTTCTAAAAGGTCGTTGACCTTCCAATACTCATTTTCTTATCATGGCGTATTTACATTGTACTTGCGGTCTGATAAGATAATATACGTCTCTAGTAATGTATTTGTAATCAGAACTTTTAATGTTAATCGGTATTTTAGCCATCTTGCCTTATTTAACTCACTCGAATTTAAATCACGTGACCGTTAAATTTCCAGTTCCAAACGCTGCTGTTTGCATCGCCATTTTCTCAAGTATACAGAATAGTTGTAATTCCTTACCGATCTCATTTTATCCATACACCATTTAGGTATGCATTTATCATTATAACAATGTATGTCATCTTCTGTGAACCTTGTAATTTGAGATATTTTTTCACTGAGTTACGAATTTCTGCACCTTTACCGCTGGAAACCTCGTTTTGAATTTCTTTCTCGGTGCGTATAAATAGCACCAATCGTAAGATTTATCAGCAGACGTTCACACGAAATTAAGCAGACAACTTGAATCGAAATTCGGAAATCAGAAATAGAAACACAAACTATGTATAATCAAAGGGTGTGTATCTATTTATAACTACATATTCCAGTAATTAAAAGCTTAGGCCAAATTTAGACATTTTACCAATTTTTGGAATTTACTCAGATTTTGAGTTTGCTCGAAATTTAGATTTGTTCGGATTTTTGGATTTGACCAAATTTTGGATTTACCCCAAAATTCGGATCGAGGATAAAACGGCAGATATTCGACCCTCAGCAATAGTAACAACAACAACATATATATATTTCCTGACTTTTTATTGATCTATAAATTGAATAAATCTTGACAATAATAAAATAGCTACTTAAAACTTTACATTGTTTCCAGGTGTTCAATTTCACTTACCCAGTTTTATAAAAACCAGATTTTCAAACAGAACACTTAGAATATGATGACACAACATTTGCAGATCGAATGTTGGGTGTAACAATATAATAAAACGTTGATATTCGCAGAAATTAGAAATAAAAGCCAAACCCATGATTAAAGATAATCAATCTTAATGAAATTACAGACTGATTCCCAGATTCCTGCTGTTGACGCTGATACTCCTGTCGTTGACGATCACACTCCTGTCGCAGACACTGACACTCCTGTCGTAGACGCTCACACTCCTGTCGTTTGCTCTCAGACCCATGTCGTTGGCGCTCAGACCCCTGTCGTTGGCGCTCAGACGCCTGTTGTTCACGCTCACACTGATGTCGTTAACGCTCACACTGCTGTCGTTGGCGCTCAGACCCCTGTCGTTGACGCTCACACTGCTGTCGTTGGCGCTCAGACTAGCTAGCAAACATTCCTCTAGCGACGATATAAGTATATAAATAGAATTAAAAGCATGTTGAATATATACCGGTATTTGTTATAATTATGCTAAATGCATCTACTACAAGCTAAATGCAGGTTTATCAAACATTAATAACTATTTTAAGAAGGTCGATTTGTCATTTGTTTACTGTTGTTTTGGGGCACGAAAGGAATGTAATAAATCTGTCATTACACGGCGTCCTTAACGCCTTGTTATTTTTTTACATTGCAGGTAGAGAGCATTATGCAACAGATAGACGATATGAATGAAACATTGATTGGACGCCATTGCATCGTTTAGTATGATGGTCTGCCGTACCCAGGTTTGATCCTAGATGTAGATGAAAATTGTGCAGAGATATCGGCAATGTGTCGCATTGGGACTAACCGTTTTGTTTGGCCATTAGTAGAAGATCGCCTGTGGTATGAAAAGGAGAAGATTGTCACGCTTTTAGAGTGTGAGCCTGAACTGGTAACAAAACGTCACCGCAAATTAGGTGATCAGATTTGGAGACAAATTTGGGTTAGATAAACAAGGGGAAAAGTAACACTGAGCATCCGTGTAGAGGCGTTTTGACTGGGGCTTAATTCAGTAAAAGATGGAACGGTGTGCTGTTATTCATCAAATGCTGTTATAATGTGTTCATATTCGTAGAAAGTTAATTCTTAATAACTCCAATTTAGCGTTTTGCATTAATTTGAAAATGCAACAAAATGCAGTATTCTTTCTTGTTAAATTGATCGTTCCATAGTTCATGTTCACGTTGTATCTCCGTATTCTGTCAGATTTTGACTCGGGTTTAATTCAGTGAAAGACGGAACTTTGTAATGTTATTCATCCTATGTTGTTATAATGTGTTCATATTCGTAGAAAATTAATTGTTAATAACTCCAATAGGGCGTTTTGTATTAATTTGAAAATGCAACAAAATGCAGTATTTTTTCTTGTTCATAATTCATGTTCACGTTGTATCTCCGTATTTTAAGCATTTTGGGTTGACAATGTTTATAGATATACACAGTCTACTCGACATAATGTTATGTTTGAGGTATTTCATTAAATTAAGGAAAACGAAACTGAATTACAAGAGAATAATTTCACATCATTTCTGTTACGATACGGCATTTCCGTTACGTAAAATCACTTCCGTTACATCGAATGAAAAATAAAAATACACGTTAATGATTGACATTAGAGATTTAAATTTACTAAAGATGTTTAGTATTTAGACGACATGCATACAACCAGCTGAACAATCTCGTCTATGAATGGTTATTTGGAAACTATGTAATTTGCAGGGATACCGGTTCCAAGTCGGTAACCCTGTCTTCACCACCCTTTCTGTTGTCTTTTGTCTCTTTCTTTGTAGTTTCAAGTCCTTGTTTGCAGTACAGTGCGGACCTACTATGCCATTGCGTTCGGACGCTGTGGTTTCTATAGGACCCTATACATCATTTTGAACATATTCAACATGGTGTATCAAAAAATCAAAATATTTCATACATCTTTATCATTTATCAAAAAAGTGAATGCAATAACCAACATATAATTATTTGCTTTTCATGCCTTCATGTCTTAATGTGGTTTCTATAGGACCCTATATATCATTTTTAAGTTTGCTTCTTTAAAAAAAATGTAGTATCATCATAAAAAAATAAAATTGTAACGGAAACGACAAATTTGAGTGAGGAAGGATTTTTAATTTCTCAAAACTAACAAAAAATAACTGTAACAATAAAAATATGTGTTTCACAAATCGGTAAGAATGACAAAACATTCCATTAAACTAACAAGAATGGCCAGAATATATTTTTCTTTCTCTCAGTCCCAAGAATGTACGTTAATTTTAGAATGACTGCACTACATCATGACGTATCTTTACAAGAACATCGTCATAATTTGTGACGTTTGACACTTTCATCTAATGTTGAAGGAAAAGAAATATAAAAAGATCGGACAGGGAAAGAAGCATTCAAGGAGGACAGTCAACCACAAAACACAGAACGGGATAAAAAAAAAAGGATATTTAAAAATAAATGGTCGCTGATGCCCATACAAATGGATATTACAATTGGTAGGCATAATTATTCTTTGACTTATGTTTTATATTAACTAAGAGTGTTTATTTTTAGATGTTTTCTGAACTTGATGTACTCTAGTACTGAGCGAGGGAGTTGATGTGACAGTAAAAGTCCAACGACAAACCTTTTGTGATAGAACTGGGTAATTCACTAATTGCCAATAAATGATCAACCTTTCCCATTTTCTATATCCGTTATCAGCTGATTCTGGTTCGAAAAGGCACTAAACAATGGCGGTTTTAGGGAAATTATTTTTCCTCTTTGGCGTTGAGGCATCCGGCGATGCTGTTGAGGCACCCGGCGAGGTTGCCATCCTCTTTCCATTGTTACAACCAAGTTGACATTCATTGTAGAATTGTTTACACTTCTGATCCAAATGCTCGAATATTCTATAGCAATTCTTGCGCCAAAAAACTCTTTCTATCGCCACGCCACCATATTTTTTTTAAAAGTTCAAATAATTCTCTCTCTTTGTGTCCGACTGTACCGACTTTCCTTAACTGGACTTTATCGCTACCGCACTTTAAGCATTTACTGTGATACGACTTTGTGGGCGTTTCTAGCATCCTCTGTTTACATTGGCACTTGTTCTTTTCGGTATTCCATGCGCGTATCGAAATGCGCAGTAAACATGCGTCAACTAGATGTGCAAAGAAAATAAGACAGTTTTTTTGGATAAAATGGCGTCTCCCCGTACCTGTCTATAAATCTGAAAGAGTTTTAGTCAGGGGACCAGTCTAGTATAATTTATATTAGAACATATAATCAGTTTGTGGTCCCACACCTCAATTCAATTTTTCCATACGGTTACTGTACAACCTTTTCCAACAACTGAGCTTCCAAGCAGGCCAGCATACATTGTTGTTGGTTTAATATCGTCAGTATTGCCAAGACTAGTAATTTAAAACTATAAAATACAGAAGTTAGCCAAGTTGGTTTTTTCTCGCTCATGTCCGATCTTTTTATATTTCTTTTTATATGACCCCTGTGGAAAATACACAATTCATACACTAGTCAGCTGAATATGTGGTGATTAGGTCAAACACTTCTGAAATTTGAATGAAACCTCATATCAACATGGGATTTTCTGTATCATCTGTTTTTCACACTGCATATGTATGCTAAAGCAAAGAAAAACCTATTTTTCAAATTAAAAATTGCCTAAAATTGAGGAAAAAAAAGACTTATTTTCTGTTTTCCTTTTGTCTCTAGGTCCATGAGCTTTCAGGGGAGATAATAGAGGTGTGATACCTGAACAGGTAGGTTTTGATTGGATGAAATTACCTCAACATATTTTTTTCATTAGAAAACATGTTCTTTTAAAGAGGCACTACCTATATCTACGCGATTTTTAATGTAAAATATTAAATACTCAATATTACTGCATTTATATGTATGCAAAGCTATTTTATGAGTATTCTAAGAAGCAACAAGGTTCGTATTCCAGTTCTGTAAATTATTAATTATGATCAAAACAATATCTTGAATAAAATGCTGCCCAGCCGTTTATTCCTGCCGGAGAACTACGAGTTTTTACGATTTTATCGGACATGCGCAATGCCATTCAGTTGAACGAAAACAAACTACTCGGGGCAGTTCCGATAGTAAACGAATCGATCGGAACTCTTCGCCAATCCGACGAGGCAGTTCCGATTGTAAACGAATAAGATCGGAAAATCTCCGTAATCGGCTTGTCTAAAACAATTACGAATACAATTTCAAAAATCCGATCTTGTCTATCCTGTTTTTCCCCAGCAAAACGCATATTACATGGGGTGAAATTATTGCCGTTTACCTTTTTCATAGTCCTCTTTACAATTAAGTAAAGTTTATATCAATTGGTGGACAAAAATATATAGGTAGAGCCTCTTTAAGCTATTTTGACTGAAATTATCGATTCAATTGCACAGTACTTTTAAACATAACATGCTTTTACTGCCATTATGGGGGTTGCCCACCTTCAGAGCACTGTAAGAGGCTGAACGTCTCACATGACCGCCAAGTTGCTAGTAACTAACATAGTTCTTTACGATAGGTTAAATTGTTTCATCCAACGTGATTCGGGAAAGTGGCGTCAGGCCAAAACCGTTATAATGTAAGCATATGGAAAATGCTTAGTAGTATTTGACCAACCGGAAGCTGTGGAATGTTTTGTAATACCGGATGCTGTCGTGTCACTGACCAATCTGACATCAACCCATACTTATTTAAAAACCATAAATTACATGGCTTGCAAATATTTACCGCGGTACAGAAAAGTGATAGTTTCACCTGGCAAACAACACCCTAAGGAAATATATCCCAATAGCCGGATGTTTTGAAACTTCGTTTTACTTTGATTTCTTCGACTAATTAAGTACAGGATAATCGGTACAATAATAAGTTATTTCAACGTCACGTTATCCGTTTGCCTGATGTGAGACCTCATACCGTACCAGAGAGAAAACCTTAGCATGGTTATCTCAGTTTCGAATGCTTTTTTCTTTTAAATGACAGAAATATAAGGTAAACTTATACACACACACACTTGTTTTTTCTATGAAAACTCAAATTCATCCAATGACGTCGCTTGTTACAACGTTATGTGACGTCACGTACTTTTCAGACGGTAAATCGTGCGTTTTACGGTCGCAAATATGAGGCGTTAGCCTATGGAGTAACTCGTTACATTTTGATTGCATTATAATTGGTATTTTGTGATTCCCAATGATTGCATCCTAAAGAAATGTGTATATCATGGCATTTAAGAGATTTCGGTAATTTGTTCTTCAATTTTATAAACATTCAATTCACTAATTGGCATTTTTCGGTGTCAATAACGACTCTTGCTTTTAAATGGTTACGAAAAGGAAAAATGCATGTAGCTCAGATAAGGTATTAAACATTTATTTAAGGAAACTGTAATATATAATTTAATTGCCACGAGTTTTTCAATATAGGATTTGTATCCTTCTTGAAAATACGTCCGAAAAAACAAACTCGTCATTACGCACTCGTGCGGACTTATTTTCACTCGAGATAGAAATCTGAATGTGCGAATCCCAGACATGGGTTTGAGTTTGACGGGCGTTGGGTGATCTTGAGCGCCGAGCTATTGGCTAACAGGGGATGATGCTCAAATACTTCCGTAGTATGTGATGGAATTGAGTGGTTTATGTAATAGTAAAGGTAGCTGAGTATTCTATGTACTAAGGGATGTAATGAAGAATGGTGTTTTACGGCACGTAGACATAAAATAGGTCATATTGTGCGCAAAAACTGATGAAAGATGAAGAAATGAAGTAGTAATTAAAAATCAATGTAAATACAGAAAGATAAAACTATTTTCAAATAAGGAATGATATGGTAGTAATATAAACTATATATGTAAATCTACAAATGCCCGTAAATGGGTGTATAAATAAGTAAATATATATAAGAACATATTATAATGCTTTATATAGTCTGATTTCTTTCAGGAAATCTAAAACAAGACTAAAATCTATAGTTTCAAATAACTCGTTCATAGTATTAACATTGTAGTACCTTTGGCGCATGGGATCAAATCTACAGATTCCAACAAGATGTGTAGCTTGGTGACATGTGTAAGATGGAATGTAGCTCAGCATTATGTGGTCCGAGTATTAACTTTTATACCCCATCAACCCCTTCTCCAAGAAGGGAAAACGGGGTTGGCTGGGGTATGAAATAAAATTTTAATTTCGGCTTAAAAAGTTTGCATATTGTAAAATCAAAACATTTAATATGTAATTTTAAACAGGTTATCACATTTTTCAGTAAAACATGTTTTTAGATGTGTGTTATTGTCGAAATATCCGTTATAAAATCCTGCTAATATATGCTTTCCCATCGCTAAATGGAATTAAGGCGGGACCATGTAATGGTGGCGGAAATGACTCACCAATGACCAATATTAACACCAAAGGGCATATCTCCAACAATGAGATGGAGGTTAACTCAATGTAGAGCGCTTGTAAGTGGCACCGAGTTTAATCCTTACATCGCCATTCACGTTATCGATGTCCAATACTAACGTAATTAAGAAGCTGAGTTATCTCTTACCATACTTCTAACAACAAGACCAAATGACACTTTAGTAACGACATCTGTCACCTCCATAACACTATATTGGGGATGTAGCTCAGTGGTAGAGCGCTCGCTTTGCATGTGAGAGGCCCCGAGTTCAATCCTCGGCATCTCCATAACTTTTATCGCTTTTTATGGCACTATTTGAAAGGCTGGATCGGTGTTTACGTTATTGTTGTATGGTTTGAAAATAATTAAATTCTGAAACGGAGTGTTGTTCTATATCAATTACATGCATTATAAAAATATGGCCGAATTTCAGAATATTAATACAGCCGCTGTCTTATTGCTCTATTAATAATGACTTTGAGAGTCAGCCTGAGAAAGACTGCACTTTCTCAATATACAGACCTTCAAAAGATGATGCTAGCAAATTTAACTGAACTTTACCACTGAGAATATCTGTTTAAGCACTCAAAGCGTGTGTTCTGCTGTTCTAACTATTACTTGACAGGATTAAGTTAAGCTCCAGTGCTCTTGCCATTATGTACATGTATCAATGTGAGAATGAAACCGAAGACGACCGCAGTATAGTGTGGCTAGCTAGAAACTATGGATCAAATTATAATGATGAGCAAGTGATGCTGCTCTATGACGATATCATAAAAGAAACTAGTGAGATGGACACTGAAGTACACAGCAATCTGTTCATGGTAATCTTCACAGTACGGCACAGTCAACTAAAAAAAGTGTCAAAGACCACTTACCTGATCGTAAGTTTAGTCTCCCATCTGAGCAGCTACAAGAAGAATGTGCACCATCTACAAAACACAACAATTTCCTGGAGCGCATGTTTGGTTTTGTCAACTCTCTAATGCACAACAAATCAAATGCCTCGGACATTTGTAATGAGGCTTTTATTATGTTCACCAACAATAAAACCATTGAATGGATAGAGGAGAAATCCCTGGAAGAAAAGGCTCAGATACTGAATGATGCTCACAAGTTTTTGAGAAAACATACAAGAAAGGAACAAAAGAAATTGCACATAGAAGAATGGAAGGGTTAAGAAAAAAGCAAGAACAGAAAGCTAACTTAGAGCTGAAGCGCTTTAAGGAAAAAGAAACATTGACAGATAACATAGTTTATTATGGTTTATAGAAAAGTCATGAGATGGTTGAGAGAAAAATGAAAAAACAAAACGAGAGAAGGCATTAAGCATACAACTGAGATTCAGGAAACTCGTCTTACAACAAACTTATGTTGATATGAACATGTTTAATATGTCCAAAGATAAGAATACAGCTTAGCTGAAAGGCAAGAAAATCTGAAAAATAATTAAATTCAAGCGCATCTGGAAGTATTGATGACAGTGATGACGGGAGTGCACCCTTGTTGAATGGAAAGCGTGTGAAACATTATTTCGCACACAATGGAACTCGAGCTTGTTATATCGGAAAAATGATATCCACTGTTCCAGATTTTAGTAAGTGGTATAACATGATATACGATGTAGATGATAGTGCATATACGTACAAACTTCTGGCTGACTATGCAACTGGTGATTTTTGTTGCATAAATAAATAATAAACCGCGTCCTTCCTTTTATTTGCATATATTCAGTAGCGCAAGACAGACCCTCTTGTTCAGAGTTGCTGCCCTTATTTGTCTATACAAATAATAGTCGAAGAGAATCCATGTAACTATAACTAACATTTCTCGGGTTGTTATGAACAAGTACTTGTCTGCAATCAGTTGCAGGGACTTTGTACCAGTTAAAAAACCTAATCAGCGGGAGGAATGTCGTGGAACGGTTTCTAAAGATTACCATGTAGATGCAGAGTTTATAGATTTGGTAACTGAATTGCATGTACTAGCTGCAGAATTCAGCCATTTCGACATGGAAAACCTAGACAGTGATTACATGCCTATGCAGGGACTTTCACCAGTTAAAAAAACAGTTAAAAAACCTAATCAGCGGGAGGAATGTCGTGGAACGGTTTCGAAAGATTACCATGTAGATGCAGAGTTTATAGATTTGGTAACTGAATGTACTAGCTGCAGAACTCCACCATTTCGACGTGGAAAACCAAGACAGTGATTACATGCCTATGCCTAAAGGTATACATCTGGCAGGACACAAAAAGAAGAGTATTCTTGCGGATGGTGGGGGAAATTGGTGAGCACTTCTTTTTGAATGCAACATCACTGAGCACGGACAGACTCTATGATACCGATGCATAACATTATATTCAGCCTGAAAGAGATGGGACTTTTCCGTAAGCTTGCTGTTAAAGCCACACGCAATAGTGATGGCATGGGGATGCTGAGGCACTGGAAGAATGCCATGCTTGTATACCATATGTCGCACAAGTTTAAGCATAGGTTGGAAGAGGGTTTTTGCTTCTAGCTGATGTTAAAGCTTTTTCACCCTTAAACAGCGTCATGAAATTATTCGCAACCGATTTATTAATCTGAAAGGTTTAGGAAGGACAGAACCTCGATCGGGATTACCTCATAATCAAGTACGGCTATTGGGTATTTAAAAGATCATAAAGGTTATATAGGGACAGCAACCTTAGATGGAGATGCGATACAGTTTTTGAATATATTCCTTTCGCGGTCAATATTGTAAAACTCATCTCTGAAAGAACACCGACTGTCAGTTTGGTTTTGGTTTGTGTTTGTGATGTCGTTTGCATTTATTATTGCTTTTGCCTTCTTGTTTGTCTGTTTGCGTGTTTGTTTCTGTGTTTTGTGGTTTACTGTCCTCCTTGAATGCTACTTTCCCTGTCCGATCTTTTTATATTTCTTTTCATACCAGTACATAGAATACATATTATAGTGGATATAGCTCGGTGGTAGAGAAGTTCCACTGACCAATACTTACGGTCAGACACCACTATTGTTTTGGGTCTTTCTATTGGTTGAAACAAGTATCGGGTCTATTAGGACATATAATCAGTTTGTAAGGTAGGTTCTGATTGGAATAAATTACCTAAATCGTATCAAATCCCTATATCATAATATTATGCTTCCGTTACAAAATATATTCATTTAGGATATTTTTTTGACTGAAATTTGCACTTGTATCGATACAATTGTACCATAGTGTATTTTCAAAACACGAAATGTATTTACTGCTATTCCGGGGGTTGTCCACCTTATTAGAGACCGACTATTTTATTCATTTAATTTGTTTTTGAGATGGGGTGTCTAGGATTTTCCTAGAGCCAGATAGTTTTGTTCAGCCCGACGGTGAGCCAGAGCTAACTTATCTCCTAGAATAACTTGCATTTTGTAAATTGTGTTGCACTTTAAGACTATTTGAGTCTTTAATTTTCAATTATGAACAACGGTGGATTCGGCGCCACTCCCTGTAGAATCGGTTTACATTTAAAGTTGCGCACGCCGGGTTCATTTTCTTCCCTCCTCCCCACCACCCCGGATCCGTACTTGGTACATTTACTTTGATAGCAGAAAACAGCAGTTCAGTGATTGTAATGACATATCTGACTGATATTAAAACCAAACTGTCACTTATCTATCCACACATTGGGGATGTAGCTCAGTGGTAGAGCGCTCGCTTCGCATGTGAGAGGCCCCGAGTTCAATCCCCGGCATCTCCATAACTTTTATCGTTTTCTCAACTAGCAACAGTTGGCAATGTGTTGTAAAACTACAAAGTTTACTTATGTAATATGGGGTATAGCAATAGTAGAGCTGACATATTTCTGACCAACACTAAACGGGGATGTAGCTAAGTTAATTTTATAATAGGGGATGTAGCTCAGTGATTTAAAAAATATGTGTGTAATATGGGATAGAAGACTTATATAATAAGGGATGTAGCTAAATATAGATATACAAATCGAACAGGAAAAGTACCATTCAAGGACGACAGTCAATCATAAACACACACAGAAAAAAAGAACAAGACCTCGGTCTCAGGGTGTCTCGCCCACCGCGGCAAACAGCATATGAAATATTTGATTAAATTTGTGCTTAAATGATGTTCACCAAAGACAACACTTCATATGACCAAGTATCAAACGAACGAAAGCGAGGTAATCATAAGAAGTCAAGTTACTGAGGTTAAGTGGTTTAACCAGGGTGTAGTTTTGGGAAAATAACGCAAAATATGCCTTAACCTTGGTATTTTTTGTCGTTCAGCAATGTCCACCATTGCCAACAATATATATGACCAAGTATCAAAGACATAAAGTGAGGCAATCACATAAAGGTTAAGTTACTAACTAAGGTTAAGTTTGGGGAAAATAACGCAAAATATGACATTGGCCTTTGTATTTTCTGTCGTCCAGCAATGTCCACCAATGCCAATAATACATATGATCAAGTATCAAAGACATAAAGTGAGACAATCACATAAAGTTAACTGAGGTTAAGTTACCTAACCCAGGTTAAGTTTGGGGAAAATAAGGCAAATATGACCTTGACCTTGGTACTATGTGTCGGTCAGTGATGTTCACCAATGCCAGCAATATATATGAGCAAGTAGCAAACAAACCTAACCAAACTGATGTTTAGGGTAAATAACGCAAAGCATGACCATGACCTTGGTATTTTTTGTCGTTCAGCGATGTCCATGAATGCCAGCAATACATATGACCAAGTACCAAAGACATAAAGTGAGGCAATCACATAAAGTTAACTGAGGTCACGTAACCTAAACAAGGTTAAGTTTGGGGAAAATAAAGCAAAATACCACCTTGACCTTGGTAATTGTTGTCGTTCAGTGATGTCCACCAATGTCAACAATACATATGACCAAGTATCGAACAAATAAATTAAAGTTATCAGAAAAAGTTAACTGAGGTTAACTTACCTAACCAAATTGATGTTTAGGGTAAATAACGCAAAACATGACCTTGACCTTGGTATTTTTTGTCGTTCAGCGATGTCCACCAATGCCAGCAATACATATAACCAAGTATCAAAGACAAAAAGTGAGGTAATCACATAAAGTTAACTGAGGTTTACTTACCTAACCAAGGAGATGTCTGGGGGAAATAACGCAAAATATGACCTTGACCTTGGTAATTTTTGTCGTTCAGTGATGTCCAACAATGCCATCAATATATATGAGCAAGTAGCAAACAAAGAAATAAACGTTATCAGTAAAATTATTTACCTAACCAAACTGATGTTTAGGGGAAATAACGCAAAGTATGACCATGACCTTGGCATGTTTTGTCATTCAGCGATGTCCACCAATGCCAACAGTACATATGACCAAGTATCAAAGACATAAAGTGGGGCACTCATAAAAAGTTAATTGAGGTTAAGATACCTAACCAAGGTTAAGTTTGGGGAAAATAAGCAAAATATTACCTTGACCTTTGTAATTTGTGTCGTTCAGTGATGTCCCCCAATGCCAACAATACATATGACCAATTATCATACAAAAAAATGAGGAAATCACATACAGTTAACTGAGGTTAAGTTACCTAAGCAAGGTTAAGTTACCTACCAAGGTTAAGTTTTGGGAAAATAACGCAAAATATGACCTTGACCTTCGTAATTTGGCATTTGGTGATGTCCCTTGACCCAACAAAGCATCTGACACAAATTCGAGCAACGGTTGTTTAGTTATAGTTGTTTTAAACTGTGGCCGTCGGAAAAAGTGACTGCTATGTCTCGCTACCCACTCACGTGGGCGAGACAAAAATGAATAAAAGGCAAAATAAGACATCACTAACACACAAGGGTTGGCAATAGGGCTACCGCCTTGGAACGGTCAGTAGCAATTAAGGCAAACCTCACACTTACCCTATTGTCATCCCAATAAAACGGGACAGTGTAAATAAAGAAATCCCCGCCATGAACTATTCTCTAACCAATAAGGCAGCATTAATGGGCAATATAAATACAACTCAAAGATGCTCGTGTATATATAAATAAATACAAAATAACAATAAACAGTTATCATTGGTAAGAAGAACTGTTTTGCTTGTTTCGTTTACATCAAGACATCAGTAGTCGACTAACATATATATAAAACAAGAATTCTTTTTTTTTTTATATATATATCAATAATTTGATATTTATTATATCACATACATGTATATACAAAGTATGAGTAAGAAATTATATTTACTTTATAGTTTATATGTTAGTATTTCACACATGCATAGAACATACAGTAGAAAGCATTATGATGATAATTAGTTTTCTGATATAGTTTAGACTTAATTAACAATAAACGCTTTAAATCTGAATGTATTGTATTGTCATAGATAACGCCTACTGACAAAACCAACCTGAAAATGTTAATTCTCGTTTACATATGAAATTAATAGCCGTCTATGTAGATGTAAATGACGCAGGTACACTTTCATGTTTGGTAAACAGTCATTCCAACAAACACGTGAACACTCACGTGTTTGTTCACGTGTTTGTTATCAAAGACAGAACATTATTGACACAAACAGGATGTCATATAATGTTCAACACATACTTCGTGTTCTAACTTCGTGTTCTACACATACTCCGTATGCGTGTTTTTAAACATTTCTTCTGAGCATGATACTCGTTAAAGGCTGTCCTCTGGGATTCCAATGAATACAGATGGCAGTATTTTGGTTTCATCAACTCTGTAGTGATATCGGACTGGTTGCGCGCCCTTTGGCTGCTGGCCTGACTTGGAGAGTTTCCCACCTGTCCCATCCTTACCCTTTCTAATATCGAACTCGTGGTTTCTGGAATTGTTTAATAAAATAATTATTGAAACGAGTTAATGCATGTACATATCGGCTTTTATATCACAAAGTATATTTACTCTTTTTTACTTACTATATTCTATATCTGTTGTAAGCTTTCTTCTAAGGTATTCCTTGATTCTCTTCCTGGGTAGAACCAGTACTAAACAATGCAGATAAAGTGTCTTGCTCTAGATTGGATACAACGAAATAACTGACTTTTATTTATTGGTGTCAAGTCAAGTAATATTTATTTTAATTTACAAGTCGGTTATACAAAAAAATAACACAAGCCCGAGCGAGTTTTTAAACCCAACTTGGTGTAACAACAGTTTCAGAAATACGGCGTCTCCGTGGCCGAGTAGTTAACGACGTCGCGTTGTAAAACTTCTCGCCTCTCACCGCTGAGGGTTCGAATCCCACTGGGAGCTCGACTTGTAAGTGAGGAAGTGTCGATTCTTACGGATGGCGGGAGGTGTACAGTACTGGTTCTACCCGAAAAGTGGGTGGTCTGCATCCACCACAAAAAAAATCGACCGACATAATATATAACCTGACATGTATTGAAAATGAGGTAAAACACCATACACACAAACAAAAAAACAACAACAAACATATAGTGCTCATATAGTGGCAAATAGTTCACATACCGTACAAGACCGATCCGGGTCTCTTAAAGCATTGAGACTCGAGTGATGAAATCGATACTGAAAGATGAAAGACGTGCAGGAGATAGAATCTGGCATCGTTTCCTCATGCATGGCGAAAATCGTGGCGATCTTTTTGCTTTACTTTTCTGTACAAGGTCAGATTTGTATTTTTTTTTGTAACGAGGCATTCTTTCAAACCTGAAATATACCGAAAATAACAATAGAAAAGTTTAGCACATTCAACTTTTTTGGCGTACAGTGGACTCTATTCACTTTTTTTAGGCATACACAACGATTTCTTGGCGATATAGACAAATACGAAAGTTAGACTACAAAAGTATGTTTCAGAATATTGTAATGTTTGCTATTTTACTGTATGTGTTGTATAAAAAGGGAAATTGGGCTAAAAACAACGACATAAAGCCGTTGAAACAGGAGCATGCTTCGGAAGAGAACTCTAAACACTTGTGATTTTCCTTCAATAACGTTTTTGTTATTAACTTTTCCACGACAAACAAGACAGCGGCTAATAACGCATACATGTCTCCACATGACGGCCGTAATGATTAACAGAAATGCTTTTTAATTGATGAATAAAGCTACAAAATGTACTCACGATGTTGTCGTTCAAACGTCCTCGTCCGCCATTTTGTACGCATAAAACCAATGGTTCTGACCTAAGCAGCGCCATAAACCTCTACACGTTTACCCCCCTGAGCTACATCCCTTATTATATAAGTCCCTCAACTCTATCCCATATAAGATAAGTCACTGAGCAATGTCCCCTATTACCGATCTACCACCGAGCTACAACCCCTATAATATGTAGTATCGTATGTACTAGCATAAACCAAACTGACAGTCTAGAAAGCCATAAAGAAGGTACGCAATGACTTGGCAGAAGCCAGAGCTAAGTTACTTTTGTAATACGGGGTGTAGCTCAGTGAATTAAGAAATATTTGTTTGTTTGTTTGTATGGCGTTTTACTACATTTTCAACAGATGTAAGGTTATATATGACGGACGATTTGTTGTGGTCGAGGTATACTTTTTCTGGGTAGAACCAGTACTGTACACCTCCCGCCATCCGTAAGAATCGACAGAATTAAAAAATATATGATGTAATTGAGTGACTTATGCAAACGGAAGTAGCTGAGTCTAATATGTAATCTGGGATGGAGTTGACTGACTTACGTTATAGGGATGTAACTGAGTTAATTATGTAATAGGGTATGTGTGTAATAGGGAATGTAGCTCAGTGGCAGAAATAACTCACCATTGACCACTATTAACCCCAAATGACATCTCCAACAAACTCAATGGTAGAGCGCTCGCTTGGAATGTTAATTAGTGACCCCGAGTTCAATCCCTACTCCTCCACTTATGTTATCGATGTTCAATACTAGACGAGTAATCTATTACCGTATTTCTAACAACATGACCAAAATGACACTTTAGTAACAACATCTGGCACTTCCATAACACTATATTGGGGATGTAGCTCAGTGGTAGAGCGCTCGCTTTGCATGTGAGAGGCCCCGAGTTCAATCCTCGGCATCTCCATAACTTTTATCACTTTTCGTGCCAATATATGAACGGCTCGACCAGTTTTAAGTTTATGTTTTGAAAATAATTCAATTCGCTGTCAATATTGTAAAACGGAGCCTCATCTTTGACGAACACCAATTCAATTCAATTCCTAAAATAAATATGCTTATAAATAGAAAAACGGCGCCCCACAGATTTACGATCAAAAGTAATGTAACACCAGGATTCTGACAAAAATAAATATGATTTGGTAATGATTTACTTCTTGATGTTACCACCGCAAGTAAAAGGGTATACCTCACAAATGCGGATCTAGGATGTTTACCTCGGGGGAAGGTGGTGCAGTTGCAGTCCAACTCAAACCAAAATTTATTGACAACCAATAGTGTCCACCTCAGTTGGGGTCCAACTTCTGACATATCAAAATAATTCAAAGAACAGTTATTATTTTTAATGTTTTTTTTCTAAATATTACCTTTTTGAATATCAGAATATTACCTTTTTGAATATCAGGGGAGATCCTTAATATGACGAGGTTTAACCTTTACGTAACTGACCAGACTATTTATCTCAGGAGGGAAGTCCGGACCCCTTCCACCTTCTTTCCCCGGCTGGATCCGCTACAGCCGTGTGATAATGTGTTACACGGAGAAATAACTGAGTACTTGTCAGATCATAATTGAAACTGATGGTAGATTTATTTTTGAAACAAGATGCAACACAATTCAGTAACATTATTTATCTAACCAAGAAATGAGATCGGTAACAAATCACATTTATATAAAAGCCGTTCGCTCTTACTATCCACCTCTGTCTTCTAGGTAATATCAATTAACACAGATAACAGACATATTAACTAAATTGATTGTCATCATTAGTACATAAAAGTTATCATTAGTTCATAACAGCTCTCTCCCTCTCTCTCTGAGATCAATTATAAATCACAAACTAAAGGGTATATTAACAATTATGCTCGCCATTAGTATAAAATAAAACCTCTCTGAGATTAGTTATAAATCACAAAATAAAGTGTATATTTACAATTAACAATAATGCTCGCTATTAGTAAATAAAATCTCTCTCTCTCTCTCATATTGAGATCAATTGCTAAAAAACAAATCACAGATATGATTGGCAAAAACAAAAAATATCGTTAGAACCGATAAAGGATGCTTAGCGTGAATGAAGGTTTACAAATCGAAATAATATATATAAAAAAATAGGCCAGCGTGGTTTTATATAGAGAGGATTGTGCGCATATAAAATCGATTCAAGCTAACCAGTAGGCCTTATTGCCTACTGACCGTTCCAAGTCGGTAACCCTGTCTTCACCACCCTTTCTGTTGTTTTTTGTCTCTTTCATTGTAGTTTCAAGTCCTTGTTTGCAGTACAGTGCGGACCTACGATTCCATTGCGTTCGGACGCTGTGGTTTCTATAGGACCCTATATATCATTTTTTATATGAGTGATTTTTCTACAGAAATGTCAACGCAGGATCATATTAATGTCTACCAATTAAAATAACTGAATTGGATTTTATAGTAGCACCAACAGCTAAGGTCATATGGCGACTTTCCAGCTTCCATTGGTGGAGGAAGACCCCAGGTGCCCCTCCGGGCAATTTTCGTGCACGGGCGGGCACCTGGGTAGAACCACCGACGTTCCGCAAGCCAGCTGGATAGCTTCCTCACATAAAGATTCCGAGGCCCCTGAGGGATCGAACCTACAGCGGTGAGGGGCAAGTGATTTCAAGTCAGAGACCAATTAAAATAAGAATGGCAAGCCATTACATTCTGGACAAGATATGACTGATACACATGTTATATGAAAACAAGAGGGATAAGTCTGTTTTTACTTAAGCTTATGTTATGGTTCCTGAGCTCTGCACATAATTCCGATAAATCAGTAGTTTTTACAGTTATGCTACATACAAAAAGGTATAAACTACAGAGGGCAATATCTATAATAGGGCTTAATCTCAATGGCAGGACCGATAAAGCTGTGACTATATATATGCTTACTCGAAACAATTCGGGGAGCATAACAATACCATATTGGCCTGTTAATCTCCTGGTAATCAAAATACATCATCAATGAAATCAACACTAAATCACGGTACACAATTTAAGATGGGTGTCTTCCTGGTGGACATCAATGTGTCGTTTTAGTTCCGTTTTGATGTAGAACTTCTTCTCACATATGATGCATTCGAACATCGGATCTCAGTGGTAGTTCTTGTGTCTCGACAGTGAAGACATGTTTAAAACTTTTATGACATATGGGACAACATTGTTTCAGTCATCTCCTCATGGAAGGTTGTCTGATAATTGTCCTCGTCCGAATCTGAATCAAATTCCGCCATTCTGAAAGTCAAAAATGACAATTGTCAATTAATTTATCACATACTTGCGATGTGAGGGTATAATAAAGCCATGATGTATTGATCATATTACAATACAATCAAATAAATATGCAAGCGAAGGTCGAATCATTGTTCTGTCCTTTCCGTCCAGCTCTGTAAGCATCATGGTGCATCGGAATTGCCTCGTCGATTTCTGTAACCTTTTCAAATATCGGATTACGCAAATCGACGACGTAGTTCCGTAGTTCGGTGGCGTAGGGCTCATTTAGACTGGCGTACTGGCTGTACATCCAAGTGACATTTTCAGAATGCCAGCAACTTTTGGCAAAAATGTGCTGGCAAAAATGTGCAAGTGTATTAAAATACCTTACGTGTTTAATTTAGAATACCATGTCTGCATTTTTGTTAACATGTGCATTCATATCAATGTTTTAAAATATTTTTTAAGTTTACCTGATATGTCTTTGTATTTTTATGACATATATGGAATCTAGCATGTGTGCTAATGATGAATCATCGTTTGCCTTTTACTTATTTGTTACATATCGAAGTGCACGTATTAACATAGATCTAGATCAGAGATGAATCAGAGGCAAAATGTGCATAGATCTATGTATAAACTCCAGAAATAAATGTTTAAGGGACCGACTTTTTAATCTGCATGGAGAGGGGCATTTTCTTTCAAGACGTTTACATTTTCATTTTCTTCAAAACAGGCTATTTAATTATTGCAGACAAAGATTTAATTGTCTAAAATTGTAAGCTATTTTAGAACATTTGAACGCTCCCCAAAAACGATACGTTGTGTAAATGAAGGTGTATACAACAAAAATATATAATAAACTTATGTATATCCGTGTATTATTAATACGATGGTGTGATCCTGTTCTGATCGCGATGACAGTGTGATCAGCATCGCGCGTACGTTAATGCATTAAGTCTTTTTCGGACTGTACAGTCAACTCCATCCAACAAAATGTAGGTATACAGTGTTTTCTTTCGTCATAACTTGATTCATAATAGCAACCGAGCAGTATTATGTTTTTGTGTATGTAAAAGGATGCACATTCATTGCATCAACAACTTTACTCTGTTTTAATACGCGACATGTATGGTGATAATTCACCAGAAAGACGAGGTCACATTGATCTGTCAAACTTTGCATCAATGAATTTATTCTTTGGTATCTTCAATAACTTTTTTAATATGGCAGATATCGTAGATATTTAAACTGCTGGTCAATGAGAAACGTTGTCATCCCTCGATGCATACAATGATTAGTACCAATTCGAGGCAGTAAATTCAAAATAGGAAAATATTGACTCACCTTGGTAATGTTTCGCCTTGTTTTTCGGCAATTTTGAACGCATTAAACCAATGGCGCTGCTTAGGGCTTAAACCTCTACACGTTTACCCCCATGTAGCTGAGTTGCGTTTGTAATAGGGGATGTAGCTCAGTGAATTAAGAAATATTTGTTTGTTTGTTTGTATGGTGTTTTACGTCATTTTCAACACATGTAAGTTTATATGACGGTCGATTTTTTGTGGTAGAGGCAGACCACCCACTTTTCCTGGGTGTAACCAGTATTGTACACCTACCGCCATCCATAAGAATCGACAGAATTAAGAAATATATGATGGAATTAAGTGACTTATGTTATACCGGAACTAGCTGAGTGAATTATGTAATCTGGGATGGAGTTGAGTCACTTATATAATAGGGATGTACTGGAGTGAATTATTTAATAGGGGATTTAGCTTGGTGACATGTGTAATTGGGAATGTAGCTCAGTGGCAGAAATGACTCACCATTGACAAATATTAACATCAAAGGGTATATCTCCGTAGAACAATGAGATGGAGGTTTACCTCAATGGTATGTACTCGCTTGGTATGTTAATTAGTGATCCGAGTTCAATCCCTACACCTGTGGTCATGTTATCGATGTTCAATACTCATGTAATTAGGAATTACCGTATTTGTAACAGCATGACCAAATGACACTTCTGGTACTTTCCTAACGCTATATTGGGGATGTAGCTCAGTGGTAGAGCGCTCGCTTTGCATGTGAGAGGCCCCGAGTTCAATCCTCGGCATCTCCATAACTTTTTTCACTTTTTAAGACACTATTTGATGTTTATGGTTTTAAAAGAATTAAATTTGCGGTCAATATTGTACAATGCTGTCTAATCTCGAAACGAACACCAACTGTAAATGCGGTTTGTTTGTAAGGTATTTTGCGTCATTTTCAGCAGATGTAATGACGGTCGATTTTTTTATGGTGGAGGCAGAAAACTCACTTTTCCTGGGTAGAACGAGTACTGTACACCTCCCGCTATCCTTAAGCATCGACACTTCCTCTCTTACAAGTCGAGCTCCCAACGGGATTCAAACCCGCAGCGGTGAGAGGTGAGAAGGTTTACAACGCAACGTCTTAACGCCTCGGCCACGGAGACTTTCATACTACTACATAGAATATATCGAGGGGTCAGCGCAAAACTATTGTAACTACATATGAATAAAGATAAAGAGATACAATATTATTGCACTGAACCCTCGATATATTATAGTCGATGTAGCTCGGTGGTAGAGCGGACATATCTGTGAACAATACTTACAACAACTTGTCAGATAGCACTGTTGTCTTAGGGCTTTCTGTTGGTTGAAAACAATGAATGAATGAATGAATGAATGAATGAATGAATGGTGTTTTACAGCACGTCGACAAATAAATAGGTCATATTGTGCGCAAAAACGGATGAAAGTTGCAGAAATGAAGTAAAAATTAAAAATTAATGTAAATATATAAAGATAAAAGTATCTACAAATAAGGGATGATATGGTAGTAATACAAACTATATATGTAAATCAACAAATGCCTGTCAACGGGTAAATATATATAAGAACACATTATAATGATTTATATAGTCCGATTATTTTCAGGAAATCTAAAACAAGACTAAAATCTATAGTTTCAAATAACTCTTTCATAGTATTAACATGGTAGTACCTTTGACGCATAGGATCAAAGTCTACACATTCAAACAAGATGTGTTTGACCGTTTACGTTGCGAAGCAGGGTATACATTCTGATAATTGCTCACCTTGTAATAAATATGAATGAGTATAACGTGTATGGCCTATCCTGCACCGGGCTAGACAACTTCGTCTCGACGAATGGGTCTACTAGAAGAACGCCATTCTTCGAGTAACGGTTTAATTGAATGGAGTTTATTGTTAACTGACAAATCCCAAGCGGCTTGCCAAGAGTTACAACTATAAACGTTAATACAACCTTTAAAATCAATATAAGTTAATTCGACATTAGATATATGTAAATCTAATGCTGCTTTAGCAGCACTATCAGGTCTATCATTACCACGTTTTCCTAAAACAAATATAAGGTCTATTAGGGCATATAATCAGTTTGTAAGGTAGGTTTTGATTGGATGAAATTACCTAAATCATACAAATCCTCATAAAATATCAAGATATTATTTCCATTAGAAGACATGTTCTGTTAAGCTTTAGTTTTGTTTACACTGTCTTGTCTATTTGGGCGCTGAAGACAGGATAATAGCGAGGATTGTGCGCATATAAAATCGATTCAAGCTAACCAGTAGGTCTTATTGCCTACTGACCGTTCCAAGTCGATAACCCTGTCTTCACCACCCTTTCTGTTGTTTTTTGTCTCTTTCATTGTAGTTTCAAGTCCTTGTTTGCAGTACAGTGCGGACCTACGATGACATTGCGTTCGGACGCTGTGGATTCTATAGGACCCTATATATCATTTCGACTGAAATTATCGATTCAATTGCACAGTACTTTTAAACATAACCTGCATTTACTGCCATTATGGGGGTTGCCCACCTTCAGAGCACTATTAGAGGCTGAACGTCTCACATGACCGCCAAGTTGCTAGTAACTAACATAGTTCTTTACGACAGGTTACCCTACTTTGCACCGTTAACGGTCAAACACATCTTATTGGAATGTGTAGACTTTGATCCAATGCGTCAAAGGTACTACACTGTTAATACTATGAAAGATTATTTGATACTTTAGATTTTAGTCTTGTTTTAGATTTCCTGAAAGAGATAACCATGCTAAAACCTGTAATATTAACTGTGCAGTACTTTGTCGCATAGGATCAAAGTCTACACATTCCAACAAGATATGTTTGATCATTAACGGTGCAAAACATGGTATACATTCTGGCAACTGCTCACAAGAATGTATACCCTGTTTCGCAACGTCAGAATAATGGGTATAATAATAAGTTATTTCCATGTCACTTTATCCATTTGCCTGATGTGAGACCTCATACCGTCCCAGATAGAAAACCTTAGCATGGTTATCTCAGTTCTAATGCTTTTTCATTTAAATGTTAGAAATATAAGGTAAACTTATACACACACATCCTTGTTTTTTCTATGAAAACTCTAATTCATCCAATGACGTCGCTTGTTACAACTTTATGTGACGTCAGGTACTTTTCAGACGGTAAACCGTGCGTTTTACGGTCGCAAATATGAGGCGTTAGCCTATGGAGTAACTCGTTACATTTTGATTGCATTATAATTGGTATTTTATGATTCCCAAAAGAAATGTGTATATCATGGCATTTAAGAGATTTCGGTAATTTGTTCTCCAATTTTATAAACATTCAATTCACTAATTGGCATTTTCCAGTGTCAATAACGAGGTATGAGAGGGGGTGCATGTGGCGAGTCATTCTGGATGGGCGCACAAAGTATGGGGTAATTGGACAGCTACAAGACCGTGGACTATTTTGTAGAACATATTCAGTCGAGCATCAGCTCTTCTGTGTTCTAGAGACCTCCAGCCGAGACTATTTGTCATGTCAGTGCTAGCTATTGTGGCGGTTTTAAAAGCAATAACAACCTTTTCTATAAACAACATTTCCCCACCTACCTTCGTTTTACAGTGCATAATTAGATGCATCATCCGGGTTACTGAATTGGAAAATATATGTCACTGGTTCTCAGCTTACCTTAATTAACGTATGTTTAAACCGGTACCCATGTTATAAAAGTTTGTCGGGTTCCAGATTATAATGTTATTTAATACATAGAGGTTAGTAAAACCATCTCAACCCGTCACACGAACTTCCAGTATAAATACCCGTCATCTTATGAAATTGAGGAGAACTGTTTAATTATCCCGACAGGACACTTCGCCATTAATAAGGTATATAGTACATGATTACTTTCAATCGTTCTATAGTTAATGCAACTATACAGATAGTTAGTATACGTACCAGAAGCCTCTTGCGTTGTAAAAGACTGTCCGCTCATCAAGCACACGCGTCATCTGCTATATATAGAACACTTACCTGTAGCAAATACCTCAGTATACTGTCATAGTATAACACGGCTCATTTGTTGGCCTCATTTGCTCGCTGAACGGTACTTGCGTGTTGGCTCTTTTGTCAATACAGCGTTCAGTTGACAATCGCTCGTTGAACAGCTCGTTTGTTCAGCTCATTTGTACTATACATTGCGGCTCTTTTGTTAAAGGCTCATTTGTCATAGTACCTTCCCGTGTGCTTGTAGCTCACTTGCTACTAGTAGTATAGCTCGTTTGCTATTAGTATTATAACATACAAATACGTATGTGATTGCTCATTCACTCTCACAGACACATATCTTTGAACAGGTTAAACACCACCAAAAGCACGTCAAGTTTAGTTTACAGAACGTTAGGCACTGTCCCCGTCCGCACCCTTCGTACTTGTGCAAACTGCAAATGCTCATTTGAATACATTGCTCGATCTCCAGCAAGTTATCTGGAGCTTACCCATAAATAATCATTGTGTATATATTGTTTTGTGTTGATTCACTTTGGGAGTTATTAATCAATCAACCAATCATTTTTGTTTTGGAGCCGTTCTATGCTCTGTCTGTAATTGAGAACAATTATAATACTCCTAATCATCGACGCACGTTACACTATTATCAGTATTCCTTTTTCGCTATGACCATTGTGCTATGGAGCAGGCTGCCGTCAGACCTTTTCATCTCACTGATTTGAATTCCTTCAAACAGGGAGTATGCAAAATCAATCACACTATCCCATAAGTCACCATACGTGTTTTTAATCAGTTTTTAGATTTTAATTTAGGTAGGTTGGTAGGTAGGCAGGCAGGCAGGCAGTCAGGCAAGGCAGGCAGACAGACAGACACAGATAGATTTAAAATGGTTACGAAAAGGAAAAATACATGTAGCTCAGGTAAGGTATTTAACATTATTTAAGGAAACTGTAATACATAATTTAATTGTCACGAGTTTTTCAATATAGGATTTTTATCCTTCTTGAAAATACGTCCGAATAAACAAACTCGTCCTAACTCGTGCGGACTTATTTTCACTCGGGATAGAAATCTGAATGTGCGAATCCCAGACATGGGTTTGTGTTTGACGGGCGTTGGGTAATCTTGAGCGCCGAGCTGTTGGCTAACAGGGGATGATGCTCAAAGACTTCCGTAGTATGTGATGGAATTGAGTGGCTTATGTAATAGGAGATGTAGCCGAGTAATCTATGTACTAAGGGATGTAATGAAGGAATGGTGTTTTAGGGCACGTCGACACATAAATAGGTCATATTGCGCGGAAAAACTGATTAAAGATGAAGAAATGAAGTAGTCATTAAAATTCAATGTAAATATATAAAGATAAAATTATTTACAAATAAGGGATGATATGGTAGTAATATAAATTATATTGTAAATCAACAAATGCCCGTAAACGGGTGTATAAATAAGTAAATATATATAAGAACATACTATAATGATTTATTTCAGGAAATATAAAACAAGACTAAAATATATAATTTCTAATAACTCTTTCATAGTATTAACATTGTAGTACCTTTGACGCAGAGGATCAAAGTTTACACATTCCAACAAGATGTGTAGCTTGGCGAAATGTGTAATAGGGAATGTAGCTCCATGGCGGAAATGACCAATATTAACAGCAAAGGGCATATCTCCAACAATGAGATGGAGGTTAACTCAATGGCAGAGCGCTCGCTTCGCATGTTAGTGGCCCCGAGATTAATCCCTACATCGCCATTCACGTTATCGATGTTCAATACTAACGTAATTAAGAAGCAAAGTTATTTCTTTTACATACTTCTAACAACATCTTTAATAAAGACATCTGTCACCTCCATAATACTATATTGGGGATGTAGCTCAGTGGTAGAGCGCTCGCTTTGCATGTGAGAGGCCCCGAGTTCAATCCTCGGCATCTCCATAACTTTTATCGCTTTTTTAGACACTTTTTGAAAGGCTGGATCGGTGTTTACGTTAGTGTTGAAAAGAATTAAATTCTGAAACGCAGTGTTGTTCTATATCAATTACATGCATTATATAAATATGGCCGAATTTCAGAATGTGTTTGTTTGCTTTTAATACAGCCACTTTCTTATTGTTCTATGAATAATGAGTTTGCAAGTCAGCCTCAGGAAGACAGAATCACCTGGACGTGAAACATCATTTCGCACAAAATGGGACTCGAGCTTGTTATAACGGAAAAAATGTATCCACTGTTCCGGGTTTTAGTAAGTGGTATAACATTATATACGACGTACAAACGTCTGGCTGACTAAGCAACTGGTGATTTTTGTTGCATAAATAAATAATAAACCTCATCCTTCCTTCTATTTGCATATATTAATTTTTCTAGACAGACCCTCTTGTTCAGAGTTGCTGCCCTTATTTGTCTATATAAATAATAGTCGAAGAGAATCCATGTAACTATAACTAATTTTTCTCAGGTTTTTATGAACAAGTACTTGTCTGCAGTCAGTTGCAGGGACTTTGTACCAGTTGAAAAACCTAATCAGCGGGAGGAATGTCGTGGAACGGTTTCTAAAGATTACCATGCAGATGCAGACTTTATTCATTTGGTAACTGAATGCCATGTACTAGCTGCAGAACTCCACCATTTCGACATGGAAAACCTAGACAGTGATTACATGCCTGGCAGGACACAAAAAGAAGAGTATTCTTGCGGATGGTGGGGGAAATTGGTGACCACTTCTTTTTGAATGCAACATCACTGAGCACGGACAGAATCGATGATACCGATGCATAAAATTATTTTCAGCCTGAAAGAGATATTCAATTATGCTACAACTGTAACACAAATGGGACTTTTCCGTAAGCTTGCTGTTAAAGCGACACGCAATAGTGATGGCATGGGGATGCTGAGGCACTGTAAGTATGCCATGCTTGTATACATGTCGCACAAAGAAATATAAAAAGATCAGACAGGGAAAGTAGCGTTCAAGGAGGACAGTCAACAAGTTTAAGCATAGGTTGGAAGAGGGTTTTTACTTCTAGCTGGTGTTAAAGCTTTTTCACCCTTATACACCCTTTAACAGCGTCATGAAGTTATTCGCAACATATTTATTAATCTGAAAGGTTTAGTAAGGAAGAACCTCGATCGGGATTACCTGATGAAACTGCTCAACACGTATGCCAAATAAAGTTTACGGCTATTGGCTATTTAAAACATCATAAAGGTTATATAGGGACAGCAACCTCAGATGGAGATGCGATACAGTTTTTGAATATATTCCTTTCGCGGTCAATATTGTAAAACTCGTCTCTGAACGAACACCAACTGTCAGTTTGGTTTATACTAGTACATAGAATACATATTATAGTGGATATAGCTCGGTGGTAGAGAAGTCTTACCACTGACCAATACTTACGGTCAGACACCACTATTGTTTTGGAGCTTTATATTGGTTGAAACAAGTATCGGGTCTATTAGGGTATATAATCAGTATACAAGTCGAGCTCCCAGTGGATTCAAACCCGCAGCGGTGAGAGGCGAGGTTAACAACGCAACGTCGTTAACACCTCGGCCACGGAGACGTTTCATACTATTACATAGAATATATCGAGGGGTCAGCGCAAATCTATTGTAACTGCATAGGAATAAAGATAAAGAGATACAATAGTTTTGCACTGAACCTTCGATATAATGAAATGTAGCTCGGTGGTAGAGAATGAATGAATGAATGGTGTTTTACGGCACGTCGACACATAAATAGGTATGTGTCGACGTGCCGTAAAACACCATTCATTCATTCATTCTCTACCACCGAGCTACATTTCATTATATCGAAGGTTCAGTGCAAAACTCGGTGGTAGAGCGGACTTATCTTTGACTAATACTTACAACAACTTGTCAGATAGCGTTAATGTCTTGGGGCTTTCTGTTGGTTGAAAACAATGAATGAATGAATGAATGAATGAATGAATGAATGAATGAATGAATGAATGAATGAATGGTGTTTTACGGCACCTCGACACATAAATAGGTCATATTGTGCGAAAAACTGATGAAAGTTGCAGAAATGAAGTAGTTATTAAACATTAATGTAAATATATAAAGATAAAACTATTTACAAATAAGGGATGATATAGTAGTAATATAAACTATATATGTAAATCAACAAATGCCCGTCAACGGGTATATAAACGAGTAAATAGATATATAAGAACATATATTTCCAGTCTGAGTAAACACACTGACCCAGTAAAGGTGAGGTCAGATTCACTATGCCAATTCATTATTTGGTGTTCCATAGTGAACTATTTATTGTGTATTAGTGCAGTGTTAGGAATGATGTGTTGTTAGTTTTGAGAAAGCTTGTTATCATCTTCATATCAAGACAGGTGGTACACTTTTCGTTTAGAGTTGAAGTATAATTTATATTTAGTTTTCAGATAACTCTTGTTTTCATTTAAATTTCAGGAGCATTAACGAAGCGGTGTCGTTAAAAACAAAACTATATTTTATTTTGAGTATTGGGTTGTATTATGTTTTAAACAGGGTTGTCACATGTTGTAATTTTGTAAATATGGTGAGTGAGTGAGGTGAGTTGCTTAATAATCATTCAAGTTAAAAAATGTGCACATGTATGTCACCAATCTTTGTCAACTAAGAGAGATCAACAAGGGGAAAAAGTACTATGGTAAATATTATTCACCCTTGTAGTATAATAAATTACACTCTGTCTGACCAAGGATTACACATTTACCAAAGTAAAAGTTAAAACACGATACTTAATATATTTTATTTAGGTAATTCATTTTTAGCTCTACTGTCTGAAGGCTTATGGGATGACGAGTTATCCTTCGTCTGTCCGTAGTTTTGTCTCGTTAAGACGATAGGGCTTTCATTTTTCATCCAATGTTTACCAAACTTTATCTTTGACCAATACTTACCACAACTTGTCAGATAGCATTATTGTCTTGGGGCTTTCTGTTGGTTGAAAACAATGAATGAATGAACGAACGAACGAACGAACGAACGACCGAACGAATGAATGGTGTTTTACGGCACCTCGACACATAAATATCAATGAAAGCTCGGACAAAGTTCGAAAACCCGCAGGATCGGACCAGTTGCCGAGTTATGACCTTTGATTTACTTAAAAATGCTATATTTTGCCTTGTTAAGAGGATAGAGTCTGCACTTTACCAAACTTTAAAATATGGTCAATATTGGTGAAAGTTTTGACAAGTTCGAAAACCAGCCAGATCAGACCTGTAACTCTGGAGTTATGGCCCTCGATTTACTTATAAATATAGAATAACGTGAGTGAATGGAAAAAGCATAAAGGAAATGTAAGTTTGTTTGTGGTCAATGCTTACCCTGTTTAGATTATTCAGAAAATAAGTTTAAAATACATCCCTGTACGGTATATAAGACACAATACAAAAATGAGATATATGGTCCTATAGAAACCACAGCGTCCGAACGCAATGGCATCGTAGGTCCGCACTGTACTGCAAACAAGGATTTGATAATACAAAGAAAGAGACAAAAAACAACAGAAAGGGTGGTGAAGACAGGGTTATCGACTTGGAACGGTCAGTAGGCAAAAAGGCCTACTGGTTAGTTTGAATCGATTTTATATGCGCACAATCCTCGCTATTATCCTGTCTTCAGCGCCCAAATAGACAAGACAGTGTAAACAAAACTATATCCCATCAAAAGGAATTCTCTAACAATAAAGTCCACATCCAGAGAAACTAACTTATAAATACAATAATGAATGAGCACCAATGTTAGATTCTATTTTAATAAATACAATAATGAATTAGATTCTATTTTAATAAATACAATAATGAATGAGCACCAATGTTAGATTCTATTTATCACCTAACTCCACATAACAAACCATAAATCAATGCTTAACGGCTTTTAATGCAATGTAGCAAACAGAAATAATTATTCAAGTATGGTCATAAAACATAGCATGATAATGGATATGACTTATTACATACTGATCATAATAATTATTTACAAGTAAATATACCCAGTTGTATTTAATGTATTTGTAAGCATGTACAACAGTAAGCAAGGCCATGACTGATTGTGTATTTTGTATTATTAATTTTATAATCCCTCCTAAGAAAAAAAGAAATTAAGAACTTTATTTTTCATATCTTAAATGTTAATTGTTGTTATACCTCTGCCCATATATAATAGAATAATTCGTTCTCTTTTATATTCCAAAGAAATAAAAATGGCTTATACAATTGTATATATATTCTTCTCACTCTTTCTGCATATCTTTTCTGTTTTCATCTTTCTAAAACGAATATTAAAGGAATAAAGGCAGAATCATGAATGTTTAAACAACTAAACATTGATAAAAGATAAGGTACATACTGTTTACATCATGGCTGAAATGGATGTATGATACGATTTTCTCATAGTTAATACATATCTTAAATCTCATGATACTCAAGTCATGTTACATTTATTATAAATTAATATGCATGGTGACACTTACTTAAGCTTACGTTGTGGGAGTGTAATAACACCATACCATATTTTCAATATGAGGGCCATATCATAGTTTGGGCATTTCCGTTCATCTCGGAATTGCTCGTCGATTTCCATAGCCTTTTAAAATGCTATATGACGGAAATCAAAGAGTTAGTTCTCTTGTTCGGTGGCTTACGGAAAATTCACCATAAACACATTACGACGTCGTCAAACAGCAACGTTATGCTACAATGGAGCTACGCTAAAACATGTACCTTATGGGCTTTTGTGGAGTTATGTGATAAATAGAATCTAACATTGGTGCTCATTCATTATTGTATTTACTTAACTCATTAGCAATATGATATAATGCTCGGCAAGAGCTTCGCATTATATCATTTTTGGCAACTCGTTCAATAAATTCAATATTGAGTGAGCACTCATGTAAGATCCTCTATAAAATGTATTAACTAAAATGAATCAAGATGTGAGCATAACTATCATACTTATCTCAGGTAAATCAACAACAAAATTCCTTTTGTACCTTGCCAACCCTCTGTTTTCAACTCTCAGCCTTAAACCTTTCTGTATATTTTTACTTAGTTTAAAGATACAGATGTAACTAAACTAGACTATCGACTTTTTTTTGTCTATTTTTCAGGGTATGTCCAAGTTTTTTTCAAAACAGTATTATCAAAGGTTAACCAGAAGAGAAGTATGTGACAGTTTGATGCATATTAATAATGTCAGCCACATTTTTGAGGATGAAGCACATTGTGTGGTCACGTGGGGAAAGGATTTTCGCCCAGAATTTCAGCAGGTATCTAAACTGAGGGCTATTTTCCCATCAGCTAAACTTGTAGCTATGACTGCAACTGCAACTGTAAAAATGCAAAGAGAAATAGCACAAATATTGTGTAAGATACAAATCCATATCATGTAGTGTTGACAGACCTAATCTAAAAATGTGTGTCCACAGACGCTTTGCCAACATCCACAGCAGCTGAAGAGTCATTGAGTAAGGTTCTGGAACCCTATATAAAAAACTATGTGATGTAAAGGAGGTTCCAAAAACTATTGTGTATACAAATTGAAATGGTGTGGTGCATGATATGAAGTAGTGAACAGAGAATCAATGCAGAGTGGAAAATATAATGAAATCATAAAACGTGTTTCTCAGTACCATGCTCCATGCACTGAGAAGGTAAGATTGTTACTTATTTATAAATACCATATTGCTGTTTATATTTTCCATGTTTCTTGACTTATCATGTTACATACTGTGCTACTGTTTCTCATCATCATTGTTTATATACTTTAATAAACTACTCTGCTGTAACATATAATCATGCTGCAGGTACTCAACATTTTAGAAACCTTTTACTAATTATCAGGCATAAGGTACTCATCTTGTGAGAAACTACATTACACAGTTGACAAACTACTGTCACTCATTATCATGCTTAATATATTCAACAGTTGACAAACTTAATTTATTACACGGGTGACTGACTACTGTCACTCATTGTCATGCTTAATGCTTAATGTATTGAACAGGTGAAAAACTACTGTCACTTATTATAATGCTTAATGTATTACACAGGTGAGAAACTACTGTCACTCATTGACATGCTTAATGTATTCAAGAGGTGGCGAACTACTGTCACTCATTATCAGGCTTAATTTATTACACAGTTGACAAACTACTGTCACTCATTATAATGCTTAATGTATTCAACAGGTGACAAACTACTGTCACTCATTATCATGCTTAATGTATTGAACAGGTGAAAAACTACTGTCACTTATTATAATGGTTAATGTATTACACAGGTGAGAAACTACTGTCACTCATTGACATGCTTAATTTATTCAACAGGTGACAAACTACTGTCACTCATTATAATGCTTAATGTATTCAACCGGTGACAAACTACTGTCACTCATTATCAGGCTTAATTTATTACACAGTTGACAAACTACTGTCACTCATTATAATGCTTAATGTATTCAACAGGTGACAAACTACTGTCATTCATTATCATGCTTAATTTACTACACAGGTGACAAACTACTGTCACTCATTATCATGCTTAATTTACTACACAGGTGGCAAACTACTGTCACTCATTATCATGCTTAATGCATTACACAGTTGACAAACTACTGTCACTCATTATCATGCTTAATGTATTACACAGGTGAAAACTATTGTCACTCATTATCATGCCTAATGTATTACACAGTTGACAAACTACTATCACTCATTAACATGCTGAATGTATTCAACAGGTGACAAACTACTGTCACTCATTATAATGCTTAATGTATTCAACAGGTGACAAACTACTGTCAGGCATTAACATGCTTAATGCATTCACCAGGTGATGAACTACTGTCACTCATTAACATGCTTAATGTATCAAACAGGTGACAAACTACTGTCATTATCATGCTTAATGTATTCCACAGGTGACAAACTACTGTCATTAACATGCTTAATGTATTCCACAGGTGACACACTACTGTCATTATAATGCTTAATGTATTCCACAGGTGACAAACTACTGTCATTATCATGCTTAATGTATTCCACAGGTGACAAACTACTATCATTAACATGCTTAATGTATTCCACAGGTGACAAACTACTGTCATTAACATGCTTAATGTATTCAATAGGTGACAAACTACTGTCATTAACATGCTTAATGTATTCCACAGGTGACAAACTACTGTCATTAACATACTTAATGTATTCCACAGGTGACAAACTACTGTCATTAACATGCTTAATGTATTCCACAGGTGAGGGCTGTTACAGAAATAATGATTCCACCCAAGGGAGGCATTTGTTTTATTTTTGATAAACAGTTCATGTTCTCTTTCTGTTAGATGAAGACTGCCATATCACAAGATATGTCCCATCTCGAAGGAAACATAAAGCTTTTGTTTGCAACCGAGGCATATGGTATGGGTGCACGTGCCCCAAATATCAGACGTATTGTTCACATTGGACCCCCTACTTCATTGGAAAGTTAGTACACTTAAAATGCAGAATTGAAAATATTTATTAAAAAGTTATTTAAATATAAAGACGACATTTGTTGTTTTAGAGTGAACAAGAGATTGATTTCATTAAGAAATGAGAAAACTTAATATTTTCATGAATGCAAAGGAAAAAGTTGTTTTTGAAGAAAAAAAGAGGAAAACTCATTTCCACTGCAGTTCAAATTTTGACCCCAATTCGCAAAGGGACACAGGGCAATCTTGAAGTGTTTAAAATTGGCTTCTCGGTTTATATATCTTGTATCTTTTTGACAATTAACCTGCCTAACGTATAAAACAATATTACTATTACTATACTACTATAGTACTCAATTCTGCAATAACTTTTAATATCTGAATGGTGCAACAATATCAACATTCACAACACAGTTTGCTTTATACTATTCTTGTAATTAACACTAATGATTTAAAAAAATGCAAGCCATGTAGAAAATAACTAGCGGGACGGCACAAGTTAAAAAGAAGCGAGATTGCCGTGTGCCCCTTTAAAAGGCTTAAAAATACCAACTTTCAAAATATATACCTCATTTTCTTGGACCATTTCAAAACAAATGATATAAATAAAAGTTCTTTTCTACAAAACAGTAATACCTACCATAAACATACTTCTTGCAGCCTTATTTTCGTAATTTTTTTTGCCTGTGTTGTTTTTAAATTTTTATTCCAAAATCTCTTTTACATATCTATTTTACTCATGTTAGCTCCTACACACTGCTGAATTTGAATTAAATCTTATAATATTACATTTCAAAAGTAAAAAAATGTATTATGCCTTTTATGAGCATTGATTTCATTTACTTAATTTCTTCAAGCATACTTACAAGATATTGGTAGGGCTGGCAGAGATGGCCTTAACAGCGTAGCTGAGCTATACTTCAACATGAGTGATATAGGCGCCAATACCAATGTCAGTACTGAAGTAAGAGAATTCTGCCTGCTACAATCCTGTCGTAGGAGGTATATCTGCCGGCACTTTGGAAGCTACTTCGAGCCAATGAGTGTACTTCATAACTGTTGCGATATATGTACTAATGTCTGTGACTGTGATGAATGCTTTGTCAATATATTGGACAACTGCAATGTCACCACAGAAACAAATGACTCTCACGAGGAGACAACACACACATTAGTTAAATCAGATGAAAAATCATCTAGGGAATTTCTGTTTTCATATTTTGAAGCTGAAAATATGGCAACAGAAATGTTCAGTCCAGAACTGTACACAGGACTCACCAGAGGTTTGATCGACAAAATTGTTGAACATTTTGAACATATCAACAGTGAAAGTGACATGCATGCATTATGGCCGTATATAGGTCACCATTATGTGAAAAAAGAGGTTATGACCCTATCATTTTGCAATGACTCCTACCTAAAGCTCATTGGGACGGTGGCGTTTGATGTTTGTCTATGATCTTTCCTGTCGTGCCCTTAATGGTTTATTCTCTTGTTGCTCTGGCTTCTGCCAAGTCAATGAGTACCTTCATTGTGGCTTTCTAGGCTATTGTTTTTTTGTATTATATTTACACGAGCATATTTGTATTTTACTTATTTTGCCTATTGATGCCGCCTTGTTGGTTAGAGATTAGATCATGGCGGGGATTTCTTTATTTACACTGTCCTGTTTTAATGGGATGACAGTAGGGTAAGTGTGAGGTTTGGTGCACCCTAGAACCGGTTTAAACCCCCAGTGGCCTACTTTGCCACTGACCGTTCCAAGGCGGTAGCCCTATTGTCAACCCTTTTGTGTTTGTGATGTCGTTTGTATTTATTATTACTTTTGCCTATTTGTTTGTCTGTTTACGTGTTTGTTTCTGTGTTTTGTGGTTGACTGTCCTTCTTGAATGCTACTTTCCCTGTCCGATCTTTTTATATTTCTTTATTGTTGGCAGAATAGTGACTTTAAAACCATGAAGTAGAATAACATTAATATAAAGTAGAAATAACTTTACCTTTTGGTCACATATGTTGTCTATCAGTAACAACGACATTATTCTTGTACACGACTGAGCTCATGATTTTTAGCCTGAATCAAAATAGCATATACAAGCCCAGTTCTTGGAATAAGCTTATCATTTTTTGATTCATTTTGCATGTCATGGGCGACAAGACCATGGACAGGACTAAAATGAACAATGTCGGAAAATGCGTCATCAGTTCATCCACAATTTTAATGCAATCAAATGTTTTCAGGTCCTGAGGGAATTACTTCATAAGTTCAATAACAAGAAACAGTTTACGATTCTTAACTTTACATGAGGCTTCTTCAATTTCCAACATGTGTTGTTGAACAATGGAACGTCTCAAATCTTTCACTTTTAAAACTTGTGTTGAGATTTCTTTTACGTTTTCAGTTCAGATAACAGCACACATACTTTCAATGTCATTAGCTGGAATATGCTTTAAATCTCAAAACCCATGTTCTCTTGTAAATTCAGTTATTTTGTTTAAAATGGAATTAGACTCTATGACTTGGCTTATTACAGACGTAGCATAGTCATGATCAGATGGTTGAGTGCGATTATGTTTAGGTTGTTTTGTTCCATCTCTTTGTTTAGCATAAGCCCCGTGTGGTTCTCGGGGCCCCCTTTCGGTTACGGGGCAAATAATAAGGCCACTGCAGATCCCGTTGGAGGAGAAGGCAGAGGGGTAGAACCCCTGCCCCCCCTCCCCGAATTCATGTTCATCATTGTTTTATCATTTTTTGTTCATGCTCATTAAAGGTCTTTATCATGACCACTGCATTGTTGCAGGTGCCATATCGCTCATATCACTAGAGCTGTGGCAAAAAAACAATAACGTGGCTCCAGCGTAAATGGAGTGTCTACAATAGAACTTGCAGCAACTCTGCAGTTCAGGGTGAGAAGGTTCTAGGCCCGTTCTCCATATTTTATCTCGATGTACATGGAGAATGAGCCTGGCATGTTCATTCCTGTTAGGCGCCATATAACCTTTTATGTGTTGGTGCGCCTTAAAACCCCAATTCAATTGTTTAGCATAGATATGATCATCTGCACCATTTGAAAGAGCAGTGTTCTCTTTTAAACCAGCAACATTTTTCCTAGATATTGTGTTTGCAATCTGCTTAATGTTTTCTTTTCCTAAGAATAAAAGATATTTATTTAAATGCAATTGTACATAAATGAAAGGTTGGTAAGAGCAAATAGATATCAATAGCGTGTTATATAATACACAGGAAAAATATCTAGGTGTAAAATGTATATGCTTTGCATATGTGCTACATATATGTATCGGTATTCCATTTGAAAGAAATACACATATGTGATACATATGAAACTACATGTTTACTAAATAACATTGAAACTTAAACAGGTTATTTAACCATTTTCTTAATATTCTACAAATTGTATATAAATGATATGTGTATTTATGAATGAATGAATGAATGGTGTTTTATGGCACGTCGACACATAAATAGGTCAAGTTAATATATATAGGAAAATATTATTTGAGTTATAAAGTCTGATTTCTTTAAGGAAATCTAAAACAAGACTAAAATCTATAGTATCAAATAACTCTTTCAAAGTATTAACTGTGTAGTATCTTTGTCGCATAGGATCAAAATCTACACATTCCAACAAGATATGTTTGACCGTTAACGGTGTAAAACAGGGTATACATTCTGGCAACTGCTCACCTTGTTATAAATATGAATGAGTACAGTGTGTATGCCCTATCCTGACCCTGGCTAGGGCAACTTCCTCTCGACGAATGTGTCTACTAGAAGGACGCCATTCTCCGAGTAATGGTTTAATGGAATGGAGTTTATTGTTCACCGACAAGTCCCAAGCGGCTTGCCAAGAGTTACGAATATATGTGTGTTCATTTATTAGTGGTGCAATAACATAAAAAATTAATAATATTTAAAAACAATTTGCTTGATATTATTCGTACGATTAATACTAATTGTTGAACAAATGCAAGTTAAAACTAAAAACTAACTGGACGCCGTTTATTTATTTGTTATTTATTTCTTTCTTTATTTTATATTTTTTTTTATCATAAAAAGCCTTGATTCATGGGTTCGTCGGAGGGATATTAATTTGGCGTTGTCTGTCGTTCCGTCCTTCCATCCTTCCGTCCGTCCAAAAATGCAACAAAAACATGTGTGATGGGGCTATTTTTTCATTTGGTTTTCCATGAAGACTTAAAGCGTCAAATTCGATATTTTCAATGTTGGCAAAACCTCCTAAAATGCACTGCAGAGTATATATATTCGAATTAGTGGCATGCCCCTGGGCCTCCTTAGCATAATATGGTGTTCTAGCTACGCCCCTTCCTGCTAGGGCATACACGTTATACTCATTCATATTTATTACAAGGTGAGCAATTACCAGAATGTATACCCTGCTTTGCACCGTTAACGGTCAAACACATATTGCTGGAATGTGTAGACTTTGATCCTATGCGTCAAAGGTACTACAATGTTAATACTATGAAAGAGTTATTTGATACTGTAGATTTTAGTCTTGTTTTAGATTTCCTTAAAGAGATCAGACTATATAAATCATTATAATGTGTTCTTATATATATTTACTTGTTTATATACCCGTTGACGGGCATTTGTTGATTTACATACATAGTTTATATTACACCTTATCATCCCTTATTTTTTAATAATTTTATCTTTATATATTTACATTAATTTTTAATTAATTCTTCATTTTTCATCATTTTTTTGCGCACGATATGACCTATTTATGTGTCGACGTGCCGTAAAACACCATTCATTCCTTCTGGTAAAAATAAACTGAAATGTGTATCTCATGAGGCCCATTTGTGAGGGTGGGAGTCCTATATGTATGGAGCCCTTAAAACCGTTAAATTAATGATTGTTTGACCGACCCCCTGAAAGTCGACCAAAGTATCTGAATGAAGTGCCAAACACATTTCAACATAGCACACGGGAGTTTATTCAACCTCATATCCGGCGTTATTTTTATTGGGTATCAGTCTCGCAGCGCGGCCTGTTTTCAAGTTACTCCTGCGCGTCGATTTGGGGAGGGTACGACCCCCGTATGACATGGGAGTTTAGGGGCCTCCCCCGTTTTTTTGTCATCTTTATACTCAAATAGTGAGTGCTGATTTTATTTTTTTGAATACTTTTTGTAATCTTGTATTTTACACCCTTACCCTGCTATCCCTCTGATTTTTATTGCATTTTTCAACATTTTTTTTTTTTTTTAAATTTTATTTTTCAATGTTACTCCCGGCAGTAAGGGATTGTGCCAGCTACGCCCCCTGGTTAATATTAGCTGCGCGTTTGTTTATGTGAGGGCCCAACTGCTGTGGCAGGTCTGGAGGATGGGCCGCGGGAAATTGAGGGATACGAGTACTGCCCTGCTTGATGCCTGGCATGGTACCGTATTTATACTTAAAGCTGTACAGTCCCTATTTTAACTGGTAATAACTCATGAATATGAATGAGTCACGTGTGAAGTAGTTTCAAATCGACGAACACCCCAAAAGTCGGTATATAAGGAGAAATCGATACGTAAAATTTCACATTTTTATTTAGCCTCAGTACAGGTAACATCCATAAATATACGGCTCCAGAATATATGTGATAAACAAATAGTTGCCCGGAACGGGATTTGAACCACAGCCTTGCACTTGTAAGATTTGAAAGATGTCCGTTGAACCTCTAGACCACTGCTATTTATTGGTATTTTGTAGCATTTTTAACACTAAATAGGCATTACGTAATAACAAGAGCGCGCACACAAACTCATAAAGCGCTAAATAATAAGTCGAGATATGGTTGATTTGAGGCGAAGTATTAGTTTCATATTGATAAGATACAGTATTACACCAGGCAATGTTAATTTACACGTGCGACAATATGGACTGCATATTTATTGATCCATCATTAGTTGCGTTCAAATATGTTAAGTTATTTTGCCTCATAATATATGGTAGTTAGTATACTATTTTCTCAAGTAGCGTCGTAGTGCAGTGGATAGAGCAGAGGACTTGAAATCAAAAGGTCCTGTGTTCGAGCCCCGAAAGAAGCTAATTTTTTTTTTGTAAAAATTACTGTTACCTGTGTATAGGTACGATGTGCACTGGTCGATGTATATACAGTAAATGATTTCCTTCGCTATATTTGCTCGCTTAAATACCCGATTTCGACATGAGCTGGTGAACATGAAGTCACAAATAAAGACACGCCTACAAAGAAGAAATCGATTGGTATAGGGACTCTGTAGCTTTAAGATGCATGTGGAGTTTTACGGGACAAAGGTTATTGTATTTAAAGCTCTTAGTGCACAGGATAATGAGGGATACGCGTACTGCCATGCTTGATGCCTGGCATGGTACCGTATGTATACTTAAAGGTCGTAGCCGTGGGAGTCGGGTTCTTACCGTTCTTACCGTCAGTAGGTATATCTCTTCATGCAGTTGCCAAATTGAATTATAGTTTCAGAAATACTAAAATTGAAAAAGGAATAGTTCACGAGGTCAAACAATCTCTCGTATCATACATTTAGTATGTACGAAATCGAGATATACATGTCAAGGAATGCTGTTAAAATCTCCGAATTAATGCACCAATCAGTATTTTCCCCCATCGGTCGGGGCCTGGAGGGGTTGGGGGCGGGGCTGACCCGGGGGATAAGAAATCACTGATGACGCTGTTTAGACAGAACATGGTCATATCATGACATATGTGAAATGTGTCTTATTTCCATTGGCGAAGTTTGCTATAGGCACTTTAGGCACGTGCCTACATTTTTTTGACAGAAAATTGCTCCAGATATACGCCAAATGCCACCAAATTGCGTTTCCGGATGTGTTTCCAGGGGAGCATAGCCCCGGACCCCACTAGCCAATGTGTGCCTATACTTTTATTTTACTCAAGCTACGCCACTGAGTTCTCTGGGTCAGCCCGCCGGTGGGTGTGGGTGTGTGTGGACATCGTTATGTGCATTTAATAATCAACGCGAGATAAATGACCAGTCCATATTTTATCAAAAAAATGATTATCAAGAAAAAATATGTTATCAGATATATCTAAATCCAATAGTATTAACTAAAAAAGTCCAGACTTTTCATTTTATTTACTTGTAAATATATTAATTATTTCTCATTATTAAAATGCAACGTTAAAATTTATTATATTCAGGATGTGTCTTTTCTTTTTATAATTTTTTTTTTTTTTGTTCTCAATACACCACTTCCAACACCTCGTTTTGCCTAATTCAGTGGGAAGAGGGGTGTAGAAGCTGAGAAAGAATTGGAGAATTTTACCAGGACTACACTAGACAGAAATGTCATTGATTTGAGGATTGAGTCTACACAGAGGAAGAAAACAAACCCCTCTCTGCCGTATAATGGCAAAAGAAAAGTTTCCACAGAGACGTACAGCGAGGTAACTTCCTTCCCCCAAAAAAGGAAGGCCGGGCAAAATGCTGAATCACACTCCAGTTCTAGGAGCTCATCAGAGACAGATTGCAGTTTTTTCATCGGAAGACTCATCAATGCCAGCCTCGCCTTCTGTCAATGTATACGATGACATGGATTTGGACGATGTTCCAGAAGACAAGATCAGCATTCTAAAAAAAATAACGATGGAATTCGAGAAAACTGAAAAAGAAAGACTGGAAAAAGAAAGAATGCAAAAGGAAAAACAGACAGAGGGAAAGGAGAAACAAAGAAATGAGAAAGAAGAAAAGGAGAGGATAGAAAAAGAAATGAAAGAAAAAGAAGAAATGGAAAGAAGGGAAAAACAAAGAAAAGAGAGAGAAGAAAAGGAGATGATTGAAACAGAAATGAAAGAGAAAGAAGAAAGCAAAAGAAAAGAAAGGGAAAGAAATGAAAAGGAAGAAGAAGCGAGAGCTGAAAGAAAAAGAATGCAAAAGGAGGAACAAATGAGAACAGAAAAGGAAAATACATTAAGAATTGAAAAAGAAAGACTGGAGAAAGAAGAGCAAATGGTAATTGAGAGAAAAATAGAGAGAGAATGGAAAGAGAATATAAGGAAAAGCTGGACAAAGAAGCTAAGGAGAAAAGTGACTTAGAAAAGAAAGAGATGAAGAAAAGAGAAGCAAAGGAGAAAACAGACAGAGAGAAGAAGGAAAAGAAAGACAGAGAAGGCACGTGATGCCAAACGAAATGAAGATGACCATGACGACGATTTATTAGAGAGAGAATTTGAAAAGATAGAGAGAGAGGAAAAGAAGAAGATATTGGTGATGGAGAGTAGAGTAGTTTCTAGGAAAGAGAAGGATGAGTTTTTGTTTGAGAAAGTGGTTATCTACAAGAAGTATAAATTACAGAATATAGAAAATGTGATAATTTTTATTTTATTTTTTATTAGAGAACAGATATACAACATGTTTTTTTTTGATAGTTGAAGTATCCACAGAAATAGTTGAATGATATGTTTTTAACAGAAACGATCCACAGCAATAGTTAAAACGAAGGGTATTAATCGCAAATGATCTACAGAAATAGCTGACAGAATTGTATTTATCGTGGATCAACAGCAATAGTTGAACTGAATTGTATTTACCGCGGATTATCCAGAGCAGCCTTTCCATTAAAGGTCTTCCAGAATATTGTATCAACTTATCAAAAGATTAGTTAAGATATAATATATAAAAAAAATAATTGCAATGTAAGTTTTTAGGATTACTTTTTTTAAAATAAACTTAACAATATGTACTTACCTATCAATATTAACTCAGTATGGAACTTCCATTCCAATTCTGACCATTTTAAAAATCCATTCACAGTGTAATGTATCATTTGCTGAAATATAGAAGGGTCAATTCATTAGAAAGGTCAATTCATTAGCAAGGTCAATTCATTTATAAGTAAATCAAATCAACAATTGTTTTTAACTTCTTTTAACTTCTAACTCATTAAATTGTTGTTGTTTATTTTTCTTACAAAGATATGAGACTTAAATGTTTTCTTTTTAAAATATGACATAGTATATATGATTCTGCAGGTTCTGTGGGGTTTGTGATGTGTTGTATACTCAATAATATAGTATGTTAAGAGTGATAAACTGTGATTATGGTCCATGATCTTTCACATTTTGCGTTTATTTAATATATCAATAGGTCCTTGTTGTCTTATTTAGATATACGAGGGCCCATCAATAATTTCGTGAACTAATTTCACTATTTCATAACGCTTTCACATAGCGTAATGAAATTTTGTATGATCAAAGATAAATCATTCTCCAATTAATGCAGCATGCGCCGACATTGATGACATCACAATTAATGACGTCACATCAAGAGCGTTCGTTGTAAAATGGCGTCGCACAGTGTAAACGAGCAACGTGTTGTGATAAAGATTTATACATTACTCGGAAAATCTTTCTCCGACATTCGGGAGGATTTGCATACAGTTTATGGGGACTCTTGTTTATCGAATGGTGCTATTTCAAAGTGGGTGAATCGCTTTAAGGACGGTAGAGAAACAACCAAAGATGATAAGCATACTGGCAGGCCAAAAGCGACAAAAGCGTTGATTTCCAAGTCTGCCGGTAAAGTAATGGCCATTATATTTTGCGATATACAAGGTATAATTTTAAATCACTTTGTTCCTCCGAAAACTACAGTTACTGGAAACTATTATGCAACAGTAATTAAATCTGAGCTGTTGCCGGCTATTAAAAGAAAGCGCCCACAGCTTGAGAGGTCTGGGATTCTGCTGCACCATGATAACGCGCCAAGCCATAGCAGCCGCGTTGTGTCGGACACAATCAAGGTACTGGATACAGAACTGCTACCGCACCTACCATACAGCCCAGATTTGGCAATTTGCGACTTCTGGCTATTTCCAAATCTCAAAAACAGGCTGCGTGGTAAGAAATACGAGTCCCGAGAGGAGTTGAGGTGCGCCGTAAACAGAAATTTGCGGGAGATGTCACGTGATGGCCTGCAGCACGTGTTCCGGTCATGGGTCGAGCGGTGGAATAAATGCAAACTATGCAAGGGACGTTACTTTGAAAAGGAGTAGTGGTCAAAAGTATGTTACATAGAATTAATTCACGAAATTATTGATGGGCCCTCGTATGTTATGCTTAACATTTCATAATTATAGAGGACTTTGTGTTTATTGTAAATAGATTCTTTAATCTATGTAAAAGAGGAAATAAAGATAATACATAGGTTGATAAATAAACAAAAAATATAAACATTCTTGTATTTTAACTTTAAAAAGGATTTGTACAGGGTTTGTCTTTGGCATATCATAGAGCAGGTATGTTAGCCCGATATTCGACATTATGATATATATTTTTTTTTTTGCTTTGAATATTATGTTTATATAAAGGGACAAACTTAGGATGAACTTAGGTACACATTATAGGTGGCTTTGAGGTGGAATACAGCTTAGGTTGGTGCTGGGGGCGTGAGAGGTGTTGCTTCTTTCATTACTTCTCATGAACAGACTCAATAAAACCGAGTCTGCTGCTTTATTCTCTTAATTGTGTTTGTTGCTCTCAAGGGATCACCTTTATCAGTATTTATTAATGCATATTAACAGATTAATGATGAATTTAATGCATACTTATCTATTACGTCTGTGATTTGGATATTATTCTTGTTTTGTCATTCAGAAATTCTGGAGATTATATACATATGCTTAGTATATTTTTACACATTTAAATAGATATTGTATGTGTAAAGTGCAATAAAATGGTTTATTGGGCATAGAGTATTAATTAATGCATATGATTGCGTAATAGTTGATAATTTCAATTAATGGCGTTTGTATATTTCTAAAATTGTTAAATGTGTCATACCGAGATTAATGAACTGCAATTCTTCAATAAGAATATTAAAACATTATAATATCTATATGATAATAATCGGTATTTGTTGTATTCAATGCTCTGAAAATGCATGTATTATTTCAGATTGCTTAAAAATTTCATAATTAAAAGTATTGCAAATTGAAACGTTTAGACAGCCGTCTTTGCTTTTTGTAAACTTTTTATATGCCTTTCAAGTATATTTGTACAGTTAAAACTATGTTGTTGTTCAAGTTTAGTGTTAAAAAAATACATTGATAAAAAGTGCTAAGCTATGATGATAGTTCTTGAAATTGCATTACAATTTATTTTTCTATTTTTGGAATTTATTATTCAAAGAAATAGATTCAAATTGGGGACAAATTTTAGAAGGACGGGGGCAATGTAATGCGCATCTCACATTTCCATAACCTTTTACCTTTTTATCAAATCTGAAGTAGTTGTTGACATTCCATAGTAATCTTGGGAAGACCCCTTCATTGTACTTCTAAAAGGTCGTTGACCTTCCAATACTCATTTTCTTATCATGGCGTATTTACATTGTACTTGCGGTCTGATAAGATAATATACGTCTCTAGTAATGTATTTGTAATCAGAACTTTTAATGTTAATCGGTATTTTAGCCATCTTCCCTGATTTAAATCACGTGACCGTTAAATTTCCAGTTACAAACGCTGCTGTTTGCATCGCCATTTTCTCAAGTATACAGAATAGTTGTAATTCCTTACCGATCTCATTTTATCCATACACCATTTAGGTATGCATTTATCATTATAACAATGTATGTCATCTTCTGTGAACCTTGTAATTTGAGATATTTTATCACTGAGTTACGAATTTCTGCACCTTAAGGGCTTTACCGCTGGAAACCGCGTTTTGAATTTCTCGTATAAATAGCACCAATCGTAAGATTTATCTGCAGACGTTCACATGAAATTAAGCAGACAACTTGAATCGAAATTCGGAAATGAGAAATAGAAACGCAAACTATGTATAATCAAAGGAGTGTATCTGTTTATAACTACATATTCCAGTAATTAAAAGATTAGGCCAAATTTAGAAATTTTAGCAATTTTTGGAATTTACTCAGATTTTGCGTTTGCTCGAATTTTAGATTTGTTCGGATTTTTGGATTTGACCGAATTTTGGATTTACCCCAAAATTCGGATCGAGGATAAAACGGCAGATATTCGAACCTCAGCAATAGTAACAACAACGACATATATATATTTCCTGACTTTTTATTGATCTATAAATTGAATAAATCTTGACAATAATAAAATAGCTACTTAAAACTTTACATTGTTTCCAGGTGTTCAATTTCACTTACCCTGTTTTATAAAAAAAAGATTTACAAACAGAACACTTAGAATATGTTGACACAACATTTGCAGATCGAATGTTGGGTGTAACAATATAATAAAACGTTGATATTCGCAGAAATTAGAAATAAAAGCCAAACCAATGATTAAAGATAATCAATCTTAATGAAATTGTTGCAAAATTACAGACTGATGCCCAGATTCCTGCTGTTGACGTTTATACTCCTATAGTTGACGATCACACTCCTGTCGTAGATATTGACCCTCCTTTCGTAGACACTCACACTCCTGTCGTTTGCTCTCAGACCCCTGTCGTTGGCGCTCAGACCCCTGTCGTTGGCGCTCAGACGCCTGTTGTTGACGCTCAAACTGATGTCGTTGACGCTCACACTCCTGTCGTTGGCGCTCAGACCCCTGTCGTTGGCGGTCAGACCACTGTCATTGACGCTCACACTCCTGTCGTTGGCGCTCAGACTACCACTAGCAAAAATTCCTCTAGCGACGATGTAAGTATATAAATATAATTAAAAGCATGTTGAATATACCGGTATTTGTTATAATTATGCTAAATTCATCTAGTACAAGCTAAATGCAGGTTTATCAAACATTAATAACTATTTTAAGAAGGTCGATTTGTCATTTGTTTACTGTTGTTTTGGGGTACGAAAGGAATGTAATAAATTTGTCATTACACGGCGTCCTTAACACCTTGTTATTTTTTTACATTGCAGGTAGAGAGCATTATGCAACAGATAGACGATATGAATGAAACATTGATTGGACGCCATTGCATCGTCGAGTATGATGGTCTGCCGTACCCAGGTTTCATCCTAGATGTAGATGAAAACTGTGCAGAGATATCGGCAATGTGTCGCATTGGGACTAACCGTTTTTTCTGGCCATTAGTAAAAGATCGCCTGTGGTATGAAAAGGAGAAGATTGTCACGCTTTTAGAGTGTGAGCCTGAACTGGTAACAAAACGTCACCGCAAATTAGGTGATCAGATTTGGAGACAAATTTGGGTTAGATGAACAAGGGGAAAAGTAACACTGAGCATCCGTGTAGAGGCGTTTTGACTGGGGCTTAATTCAGTAAAAGATGGAACGGTGTGCTGTTATTCATCAAATTCTGTTATAATGTGTTCATATTCGTAGAAAGTTAATTCTTAATAACTCCAATTGGGCGTTTTGCATTAATTTGAAAATGCAACAAAATGCAGTATTCTTTCTTGTTTAATTGATTGTTCCGTAGTTCATGTTCACGTTGTATCTCCGTATTCTGTCAGATTTTGACTCGGGTTTAATTCAGTGAAAGACGGAACTTTGTAATGTTATTCATCCTATGTTGTTATAATGTGTTCATATTCGTAGAAAATTAATTGTTAATAACTCCAATAGGGCGTTTTGTATTAATTTGAAAATGCAACGAAATGCAGAATTTTTTCTTGTTCATAATTCATGTTCACGTTGTATCTCCGTATTCTGGTAGAATGTTAAGCATTTTGGGTTGACAATGTTTATAGATATACACAGTCTACTCGACATAATGTTATGTTTGAGGTATTTCATTATATTAAGGAAAACGAAACTGAATTACAAGAGAAGAATTTCACATCATTTCTGTTACGATACGGCATTTCCGTTACGTAAAATCACTTCCGTTACTTCGAATGAAAAATAAAAATACACGTTAATGATTGACATTAGAGATTTAAATTTACTAAAGATGTTTAGTATTTAGACGACACGCATACAACCAGCTGAACAATCTCGTCTATGAATGGTTATTTGGAAACTATGTAATTTGCAGGGATACCGGTTCCAAGTCGGTAACCCTGTCTTCACCACCCTTTCTGTTGTTTTTTGTCTCTTTCATTGTAGTTTCAAGTCCTTGTTTGCAGTACAGTGCGGACCTACGATGCCATTTCGTTCGGACGCTGTGGTTTCTATAGGACCCTATACATCATGTTGAACATATTCACCATTATGTACCAAAAAATCAAAATATTTCATACATCTTTATCATTTATCAAAAAAGTGAATTCAATGACCAACATATTTGCTTTTCATGCCTTCATGTCTTAATGTGGTTTCTATAGGACCCTATATATCATTTTTAAGTTTGCTTCTTTAAAAAAAATGTAGTATCATCATAAAAAAATGAAATTGTAACGGAAATGACAAATTTGAGTGAGGAAGGATTTTTAACTTCTCAAAACTAGCAAAAAATAACTGTAACAATAAAAATATGTGTTTCACAAATCGGTAAGAATGACAAAACATTCTATTAAACTAACCAGAATGGCCAGAATATAATTTTTCTTTCTCTCAGTCCCAAGAATGTACGTTAATTTTAGAATGACTGCACTACATCATGACGTATCTTTACAAGAACATCGTCATAATTTGTGACGTTTGACACTTTCATCTAACGTTGTAGGAAAAGAAATATAAAAAGATCGGACAGGGAAAGTAGCATTCAAGGAGGACAGTCAACCACAAAACACAGAACGGGATTAAAAAAAAAGGATATTTAAAAATAAATGGTCGCTGATGCCCATAAAATTGGATATTACAATTGGTAGGCATAATTATTCTTTTATATTAATTAAGAGTGTTTATTTTTAGATGTTTTCTGAACTTGATGTACTCTAGTACTGAGCGAGGGAGTTGATGTGACAGTAAAAGTGGAACGACAAAATATTTGTGACAGAACTGGGTAATTCACTAATTGCCCCTAAATGATCAACCTTTTCCATTTTCTATATCCGTTATCAGCTGATTCTGGTTCGAAAAGGCACTAAACAATGGCGGTTTTAGGGAAATTATTTTTCCTCTTTGGCGTTTAGGCATCCGGCGATGTTGTTGAGGCACCCGGCGAGGTTGCCATCCTCTTTCCATTGTTACAACCAAGTTGACATTCATTGTAGAGTTGTTTACACTTCTGATCCAAATGCTCGGATATTCTATAGCAATTCTTGCGCAAAAAAACTCTTTCTATCGCCACGCCACCATATTTTTTTTAAAAGTTCAAATAATTCTCTCTCTTTGTGTCCGACTGTACCGACTTTCCTTAACTGGACTTTATCGCTACCGCAGTTTAAGCATTTACTGTGATACGACTTTGTGGGCGTTTTTAGCATCCTCTGTTTACATTGGCACTTGTTCTTTTCGGTATTCCATGCGCGTATCTAAATGCGCAGTAAACATGCGTCAACTAGATGTGCAAAGAAATAAGACAGTTTTTTGGATAAAATGGCGTCGCAACGTACCTGTCTATAATTCTGAAAGAGTTTTAGTCAGGGGACCAGTCTAGTATAATTTATATTAGAGCATATAATCAGTTTGTGGTCCCACACCTCAATTAATTTTCCCATACGGTTACTGTACAACCTTTTCCAACATCTGAGCTTCCAAGCAGGCCAGCATACATTGTTGTTGGTTTAATATCGTCACTATTGCCAAGACTAGTAATTTAAAACAATAAAATACAGAAGTTTTCTCGCTCATGTCCGATCTTTTTATATTTCTTTTTATGTGACCCCTGTGGAAAATACACAATTCATACACTAGTCAGCTGAATATGTGGTGATTAGGTCAAACACTTCTGAAATTTGAATGAAACCTCATATCAACATGGGATTTTCTGTATCATCTGTTTTTCACACTGCAGATGTATACTAAAGCAAAGAAAAACCTATTTTTCAAATTAAAAATTGCCTAAAATTGAGAAAAAAAAAGAATTATTTTCTGTTTTCCTTTCGTCTCTAGGTCCGTGAGCTTTCAGGGGAGATAATAGAAGTGTGATACCTGAAAAGGTAGGTTTTCATTGGATGAAATTACCTAAATCATATAAATCCTCATAAAACATCAACATATTATTTCCATTAGAAAACATGTTCTTTTAAGCTATTTTGATTGAAATTATCGATTCAATTGCACAGTACTTTTAAACATAACATGCTTTTACTGCCATTATGGGGGTTGCCCACCTTCAGAGCACTGTTAGAGGCTGAACGTCTCACATGACCGCCAAGTTGCTAGTAACTAACATAGTTCTTTATGACAGGTTAAATTGTTTCATCCAACGTGATTCAGGAAAGTGGCGTCAGGCCAAAAACGTTATAATGTAAGCATATGGAAAATGCTTAGTCGTATTTGACCAACCGGAAGCTGTGGAATGTTTTGTAATACCGGATGCTGTCGTGTCACTGACCAATCTGACATCAACCCATACTTATTTAAAAACCATAAATTACATGGCTTGCAAAGATTTACCGCGGCACAGAAAAGTGATAGTTTCACCTGGCAAACAACACCCTAAGGAAATATATCCCAATAGCCGGATGTTTTGAAACTTTGTTTTACTTTGATTTCTTAGACTAATTAAGTACAGGATAATCGGTACAATAATAAGTTATTTCAACGTCACGTTATCCGTTTGCCTGATGTGAGACCTCATACCGTCCCAGAGAGAAAACCTTAGCATGGTTATCTCAGTTCTAATGCTTTTTTTCTTTTAAATGACATAAATATAAGGTAAACTTATACACACACACACTTATTTTTTCTATGAAAACTCAAATTCATCCAATGACGTCGCTTGTTACAACGTTATGTGACGTTACGTACTTTTCAGACGGTAAATCGTGCGTTTTACGGTCGCAAATATGAGGCGTTAGCCTATGGAGTAACTCGTTACATTTTAATTGCATTATAATTGGTATTTTGTGATTCCCAATGATTGCATCCTAAAGAAATGTGTATATCATGGCATAAAGAGATTTCGGTAATTTGTTCTTCAATTTTATAAACATTCAATTCACTAATTGGCATTTTTCGGTGTCAATAACGACTCTTGTTTTAAAATGGTTACAAAAAGGAAAAATGCATGTAGCTCAGATAAGGTATTTAACATTTATTTAAGGAAACTGTAATATATAATTTAATTCTCACGAGTTTTTCAATATAGGATTTGTATCCTTCTTGAAAATACGTCCGAAAAAAAAACACTCGTCATTACGCATTCGTGCGGAATTATTTTCACTCGAGATAGAAATCTGAATGTGCGAATCCCAGACATGGGTTTGAGTTTGACGGGCGTTGGGTAATCTTGAGCGCCGAGCTATTGGCTAACAGGGGATGATGCTCAAATACTTCCGTAGTATGTGATGGAATTGAATGGCTTATGTAATAGTAGATGTAGCTGAGTAATCTATGTACTAAGGGATGTAATGAAGAATGGTGTTTTACGGCACGTCGACCCATAAATAGGTCATATTGTGCTCAAAAACTAATGAAAGATGAAGAAATGAAGTAGTAATTAAAAATCAATGTAAATACAGAAAGATAAAACTATTTACAAATAAGGAATGATATGGTAGTAATATAAACTATATATGTAAATCTACAAATGCCCGTAAATGGGTGTATAAATAAGTAAATATATATAAGAACATATTATAATGCTTTATATAGTCTGATTTCTTTCAGGAAATCTAAAACAAGACTAAAATCTATAGTTTCAAATAACTCGTTCATAGTATTAACTTTGTAGTACCTTTGGCGCATGGGATCAAATCTACAGATTCCAAGAAGATGTGTAGCTTGGTGACATGTGTAAGATGGAATGTAGCTCAGCATTATGTGGTCCGAGTATTAACATTCATACCCATCAACCCCTTCTCCAAGAAGGGAAAACGGGGTTGGCTGGGGTATGAAATAAAATTTTAATTTCGGCTTAAAAAGTTTGCATATTGTAATATCAAAACATTTAATATGTAATTTTAAACAGGTTATCACATTTTTCAGTGCAACATGTTTTTAGATGTGTGTTATTGTCGAAATATCCGTTATAAAATCCTGCTAATATATGCTTTCCCATCGCTAAATGGAATTAAGGCGGGACCATGTAATGGTGGCGGAAATGACTCACCAATGACCAATATTAACACCAAAGGGCATATCTCCAACAATGAGATGGAGGTTAACTCAATGTAGAGCGCTTGTAAGTGGCACCGAGTTTAATCCCTACATCGCCATTCACGTTATCGATGTTCAATACTAACGAAATTAAGAAGCTGAGTTATCTCTTACCATACTTCTAACAACAAGACCAAATGACACTTTAGTAACGACATCTGTCACCTCCATAACACTATATTGGGGATGTAGCTCAGTGGTAGAGCGCTCGCTTTGCATGTGAGAGGCCCCGAGTTCAATCCTCGGCATCTCCATAATTTTTATCGCTTTTTAAGGCACTATTTGAAAGGCTGGATCGGTGTTTACGTTATTGTTGTATGGTTTGAAAAGAATTAAATTCTGAAACGCAGTGTTGTTCTATATCAATTACATGCATTATATAAATATGTCCGAATTTCAGAATATTAATACAGCCGCTGTCTTATTGCTCTATTCATAATGACTTTGAAAGTCAGCCTGAGAAAGACTGGACTTTCTCAATATACAGACCTTCAAAAGATGATGCTAGCAAATTTAACTGAACTTTACCACCAAGAATATATGTTTGAGCATTCAAAGCGTGTTCTGCTGTTCTAACTATTACTTGACAGGATTAAGTTAAGCTCCAGTGCTCTTGCCATTATGTACATGTATCAATGTGAGAATGAAACCGAAGACGACCGCAGTATAGTGTGGCTAGCTAGAAACTATGGATCAAATTATAATGATGAGCAAGTGATGCTGCTCTATGACAATATCATAAAAGAAACTAGTGAGATGGACACTGAAGTACACAGCAATCTGTTTATTGTAATCTTCACAGCACGGCACAGTCACCTAAAAAAAGTGTCAAAGACCACTTACCTGATCGTAAGTTTAGTCTCCCATCTGAGCAGCTACAAGAAGAATGTGCACCATCTACAAAACACAACAATTTCCTGGAGAGCATGTTTGGTTTTGTCAACTCTCTGATGCACAACAAATCAAATGCCTCGGAAATTTGTAATGAGGCTTTTATTATGTTCACCAACAATAAAACCATTGAATGGATAGAGGAGAAATCCCTGGAAGCAAAAGCTCAGATACTGAATGATGCTCACAAGTTTTTGAGAAAACATACAAGAAAGGAACAAAAGAAATTGCACATAGAAGAATGGAAGGGTTAAGAAAAAGGCAAGAACAGAAAGCTAACTTAGAGCTGAAGCGCTTTAAGGAAAAAGAAACATTGACAGATAACATAGTTTATTATGGTTTATAGAAAAGTCATGAGATAGTTGAGAGAAAAATGAAAAAATCGCAACAAAAACAGAACGAGAGAAGGCATTAAGCATACAACTGAGATTCAGGAAACTCGTCTTACAACAAACTTATGTTGATATGAACATGTTTAATATGTCCAAAGATAAGAATACAGCTTAGCTGAAAGGCAAGAAAATCTGAAAAAATAATTAAATTCAAGCGCATCTGGAAGTATTGATGACAGTGGTGACGGGAGTGCACCCTTGTTGAATGGAAAGCGTGTGAAACATTATTTCGCACATAATGGGACTCGAGCTTGTTATATCGGAAAAATGATATCCACTGTTCCAGATTTTAGTAAGTGGTATAACATGATATACGATGTAGATGATAGTGCATATACGAACAAACTTCTGGCTGACTATGCAACTGGTGATTTTTGTTGCATAAATAAATAATAAACCGCGTCCTTCCTTTTATTTGCATATATTCAGTTGCGCAAGACAGACCCTCTTGTTCAGAGTTGCTGCCCTAATTTGTCTATACAAATAATAGTCGAAGAGAATCCATGTAACTATAACTAACATTTCTCGGGTTGTTATGAACAAGTACTTGTCTGCAATCAGTTGCAGGGACTTTGTACCAGTTAAAAAACCTAATCAGCGGGAGGAATGTCGTGGAACGGTTTCTAAAGATTACCATGTAGATGCAGAGTTTATAGATTTGGTAACTGAATGACATGTACTAGCTGCAGAACTCCAACATTTCGACATGGAAAACCTAGACAGTGATTACATGCCTATGCAGTGACTTTGTACCAGTTAAAACACCTAACCAGCGGGAGGAATGTCGTGGAACGGTTTCTAAAGATTACCATGTTGATGCAGAGTTTATAGATTTGGTAACTGAATGACATGTACTAGCTGCAGAACACCACCATTTCGACATGGAAAATCTAGACAGTGATTACATGCCTATGCCTAAAGGTATACATCTGGCAGGACACAAAAAGAAGAGTTTTCTTGCGGATGGTGGGGGAAATTGGTGACCACTTCTTTTTGAATGCAACATCACTGAGCACGGACAGACTCGATGATACCGATGCATAACATTATATTCAGCCTGAAAGTGATGGAAATCAACTATGCTACACATGTAACACAAACGGGACTTTTCCGTAAGCTTGCTGTTAAAGCGACACGCAATAGTGATGATATTGGGATGCTGAGGCACTGGAAGTATGCCATGCTTGTATACCATATGTCGCACAAGTTTAAGCATAGGTTGGAAGAGGGTTTTTATTTCTAGCTGGTGTTAAAGCTTTTTCACCCTTAAACAGCGTCATGAAGTTATTCGCAACCGATTTATTAATCTGAAAGGTTTAGGAAGGACAGAACTTCGATCGGGATTACCTCATGAAACTGCTCAACAAGTATACCAAATCAAGTTTACGGCTATTGGCTATTTAAAAGATCATAAAGGTTATATAGGGACAACAGCCCCAGATGGAGATGCGATACAGTTTTTGAATATAATTCCTTTCGCGGTCAATATGGTAAAACTCATCTCTGAACGAACACCAACTGTCAGTTTGGTTTATACTAGTACAAAGAATTGATATAGCTCGGTGGTAGAGAAATCTTACGACTGACCAATACTTACGGTCAGACACCACTATTGTTTTTGGGGCTTTCTATTGGTTGAAACAAGTATCGGGTCTATTAGGACATATAATCAGTTTGTAAGGTAGGTTCTGATTGGAATAATTTACCTAAATCGTATCAAATCCCTATATCATAATATTATGTTTCAGTTACAAAATATAATCATTTAGGATATATGTTGACTGAAATTTGCACGTGTATCGATACAATTACCGAGAGTGTCTTTTCAAAACACGAAATGTATTTACTGCTATTCTGGGGGTTGTCCAACTTATTAGACACCGAGTATTTTATTTATTTATTTATTTTTTTGAGGAGGGGGTGGGGTCTAGGATTTTCTAGAGCCAGAGGGCTGAGCTAGATTTTTTTTTCCAGCCAGATGGTGAGCCAGAGCTACACCGATCTCCTAGAATAACTTGTTTCCTACATGGCATTTTGTAAATTGTGTTGCACTTTAAGACTATTTGAGCCGTTAATTTTCAATTATGAACAACGGTGGATTCGGCGCCAATCCCCGTATAATCGGTTTAAATTTAAAAGTGCGCGCACCGCGTTGATTTTCTGCCCTCCTCCCCCACCACCCCGGATCCGTACTTGGTACATTTACTTTGACAGCAGATAACTGCAGTTCAGTTATTGTAATGACATATCTGACTGATATTAAAACCAAACTGTCACTTATCTATCCACAAATTGGGGATGTAGCTCAGTGGTAGAGCGCTCGCTTCGCATGTGAGAGGCCCCGAGTTCAATCACCGGCATCTCCATAACTTTTATCGTTTTCTCAACTAGCAACAGTTGGCAATGTGTTGTAAAACTACAAAGTTTACTTATGTAATATGGGGTGTAGCAATAGAAGAGCTGACATATTTCTAACCAACAATAAACGGGGATATAGCTGAGTTAGTTTGTAATAGGGGATGTAGCTCAGTGATTTAAGAAATATGTGTTGTAATATGGGATGGAAGACATATAATAAGGAATGTAGCTAAATACAGATATAGAAATCGAACAGGAAAAGTAGCATTCAAGGACGACAGACCTCGGTCTGAGGGTCTCGCCCACAACTGCAAACAGCATATGAAATACTTGATTAAATGTGTGCTTAAATGATGTTCACTAAAGACAACACTTCATATGACCAAGTATCAAACAAATAAAGGCGAGGTAATCATAAGAAGTTGAGTTACTGAGGTTAAGTGGTTTAACCAGGTTGTAGTTTTGGGAAAATAACCCAAAATATGCATTGACATTGGTATTTTTTTGTCGTTCAGTAATGCCCACCAATGCCAACAATATATATGACCAAGTATCAAAGACATAAAGTGAGGCAATCACATAAAGGGTAAGTTATTAACTAAGGTTAAGTTTGGGGAAAATAACGCAAAACATGACATCGACCTTTGTATTTTTTGTCGTCCAGCAATGCCAATAATACATATGACCAAGTATCAAAGACATGAAGTGAGACAATCGCATAAAGTTAACTGAGGTTAAGTTACAGGTTAAACCCAGGTTAAGTTGAGGGAAAATAAGGCAAATATGACCCTGATCTTGGTAATTTGTGTCGTTCAGTGATGTCCACCAATGCCAGCAATATATATGAGCAAGTAGCAAACAAACCGAACCAAACTGATGTTTAGGGTAAATAACGCAAAACATGACCTTGACCTTGATATTTTTTGTCGTTCAGCGATGTCCACCAATGCCAACAATAGATATGACCAAGTATCAATGACAAAAAGTGAGGTTATCACATAAAGTTAACTGAGGTTAAGTTACCTAACCAAGGAGAAGTCTGGGGAAATAACGCAAAATATGACCTTGACCTTGGTATTTTTTGTCGTTCAGTGATGTCCACCAATGCCAGCAGAATATATGAGCAAGTAGCAAGCAAAGAAATAAAAGTTATCAGGAAAAGTTAGCTGAGGTTAACTTACTTAACCAAACTGATGTTTAGGGTAAATAACGCAAAACATGACCTTGACCTTGGTATTTTTTGTCGTTCAGCATTGTCCACCAATGCCAACAATACATATGACCAAGTATCAAAGACATAAAGTTAACTGAGGTTAATTGACCTAACCAATGTTAAGTTTGGGGAAAATAACGCAAAATATGACCATGACCTAGGTATTTTTTTCGTTCAGCGATGTCCACCAATGCCAACAATGCATATTACCATATCAAAGACAGAAAGTGGGGCAATCACAAAAAGTTAATTGAGGTTATGTTACCTAATCAAGTTAAGTTACCTAACCAAGGTTAAGTTTGGGGAAAATAGCAAAATATGACATTGACCTTGGTTATTTTTGTCGTTCAGTGATGTCCACCATTGCCAACAAATATCAAACAAAGAAAACGAGGCAATCACATACACTCAGTTAATTGAGGTTAAGTTACCTAACCAAGGTTAAGTTTTGGGAAAATAACGCAAAATATGACACTGACCTTGGTAATTTTGGCATTAGTTGATGTCCCTTGACCCAACAAAGCATCTGACAAGGTTTCAGAAAAATTCGAGCAGCGGTTGTCGAGTTATAGTTGTTTTAAAGGCAAAATAAGACATCACAAACACACAAGAGTTGACAATAGGGCTAACGCCTTGGAACGGTCAGTATCAAAAAAGGCCGCTGGGGGTTTAAACCAGGATCTAGGGTGCACAGGTATAATGCATTTTGCAGATTGTTTGCTGCTTTAAGGGATAGGGCAGAGAGATCAAATGATATGGGATTCCATAAGTAGTAGTGGGAAACCAGATTTTGAATTAAAGGATAGGGGGAATATGCACTTAAATGGCCTGTGGAAGACCCTGCTTTGATATTCCATGATTTACTGAAGTTTTGTTGATGTACGACTTTCAGTTGTTAAAATATATGGTCTTGTCAAAAAAGAACTAAACCAGAAATTCAAAGTAAGAAAATGGCATGCTTTTGCTTAAATGCAATACAGAGTTATGGAACATGTGTCTACCTGTGTCCTTGATGGTACTGATGATATATTTCAAGTTTCACTGACCAGTGGTTGCTGAAATAATTGGACTTGGCCAACGTACAACTGAAAACCAACGTCGACGCAGAAGTTGAGTAGATCTACAACAGCTCTTCTTATTCTACGAATAGTAAAACTTAAAAAAAAATAATTCTGGCTTTCAAGTTGACGAAAAGAAATAATCTGGCCCGTGCTTTGAATCAGTAGTGTTATTTTTTACTGGTCCCGAAGTCCAATACAGGTGGCTTTGAAGTAGAATACCGCTTAATCCGGTGCTAGGGGGCGTGAGAGGTGTTGCTTCTACATTACTTCTCATGAACAGACTCAATAAAACCGAGTCTGCTGCTTTTTTCTCTTAACTCTGTTTGTTGCTCCCAAGGGATCACCTTTATCAGTATTTCCCAAAGGGCATATCTCCAACAATGAGATGGAGGTTTAACGGAATGGTAGGGCGCTCGCTTCGCATGTCCCCGAGTTCAATCCCTACATCTCCACTCATGTTATCGATGTTCAATACTAACGTAATAAAGAAGCTTAATTAAGAATACTACCATATTTCTAACAACATGATAAAATGACACGTTAGTAACGACATCTGGCACTTCCATATCTCTATATTGGGGATGTAGCTCAGTGGTAGAGCGCTCGCTTTGCATGTGAGAGGCCCCGAGTTCAATCCTCGGCATCTCCATAACTTTTGACACTTTTTAATGCAATATTTGAATAGTTATTGTTTATGGTTTGAAAAGAATTCAATTCGCCTTCAGTATTGTAAAACACTGTCTTATCTCTGAACGAACACCAACTTATAATACTAAATGTACATAGAGTACATATTATTGTGGAAGTAGCTCGATGGTAGAGCGGACTTCTATCTGACCATACCACTACTGTCTTGGGATTTTCTATTGTTTGAAAAAGTTTTGATTGGATGAAATTACCTAAATCATATCAAATGCCCATAAAACATCAACATATTTACAATATTTAATTTCTTTTGACTGAAATTTGCACTTTTATCGATAGAACTGCGCTGTATTTTTAATACATAGAATGCATTTACTGCCATTCTGGGGGTTGCCCACCTTCAGCGAACTATTTGAGGCTAAAGGCTCCGATGGCCGAAAATTTGCTGTAACTAACATAGTTCTTTAAGAAAAGTTAAGTTGTTTCATCTAACATAATTAATGAAAGTGGCGGTAGGCCAAAAAATGTATAATGTAAGCCTATAGAAGATGCTTAGTGGTATAAGACCAACTGGCAGTTATGGAGTATTTTGTAATAGGGGAATTACCAATTTTTTTCAGAATGTTAATATCAATAAAAGCTTATACACACACGCCCTCACCCCACCCCATACACAGCAAACGTATGGCCCATGAGTACCACGTGAGCGATCCCTCTTGTTTAAATAAGTATCAGTTAATGTTTGTATTGGTGACCAATTTTAACACCAATGGTGTATCTCTAACATTCAAATGGAGGTTTACTCAATGGCAGCGGGCTCGCTTCGCATGTTCGAGGTCCCGAGTTCAATCACTACATCACCATTCCTGTTATCGATGTTCAGTACTAACGTAATTATTAAGATAGGTCATCTTTTAGCATACTTCTAACAACATGACCAAATGACAATTTAGTAACGACATCTGGCACTTCCTTGTTATATTGGGGATGTAGCTCAGTGGTAATATGAGAGGTCTCGAGTTCAATCCTCGGCGTAATTTTATCACATTTTATGACAATTTTAGTTATATTGCCTATTAATGTTGCCTTGTTGGTTAGATAATAGTTCATGGCGGGGATTTCTTTATTTATACTGTCCCGCTTTATTGGGATGAAGTAGGGAAAGTGTTAGGTTTACCTAGAACCTGGTTTAAATCTCCAGCAGCCTTCCTTGTTATATTGGGGATGTAGCTCAGTGGTAATATGAGAGGTCTCGAGTTCAATCCTCGGCGTAATTTTATCACATTTTATGACAATTTAGTTATATTGCCTATTAATGTTGCCTTGTTGATTAGATAATAGTTCATGGCGGGGATTTCTTTATTTACACTGTCCCGCTTTATTGGGATGAAGTAGGGAAGGTGTTAGGTTTACCTAGAACCTGGTTTTAAATCTCCAGCAGCCTATTTTGCCACTGACCGTTCCAAAGCCGCCAATATTGACAATATTGTCAATCTTTTTTGTGTTTGTGAAGTCATATGCCTTTATTCCTTATTAACATTGCCATTCATGTTTGTCGTTTTGCGTGTTTTTGGGTTTACTGTGTTCTGTGAAAAACATTTCCTGTTCGGCTTTTATACTTATTTTTTTTATAAGCAATGTATTTTTCAGTTTTATGAACTGATTTTAAATATTAAATAAAATTGAGAAGGGATGGTGCAGAATTATTTTGCTTTTTAAAGATTATATGGTATTTTCCTAATATTAGAATTTATTATTCCCTAATATAATATCCGAACCTGATCAGTTGGTCACTATCTCAGTACATGTGCTGTTAATTTAAGTAGATAAATCTCACCAAAATAACTTTGAAACCTCACAGTCGTAGAAGAGATGTTTAATTGTTCTACCGCTTTATAAAAATGTGTACATTTATCAGAATAAGAAATGTTCATTTTTCGCTCTGTTGGCCTTAGCAGAGTTTATGGGATGGCGAGTTGTCCGTAGTCCGTCGTCGTCCGTTAACTTTTTCTCGTTAAGACGATAGGGCCTTCATTTTTCATCCGATCTTTACCAAACCTTAACATATTGTTAATATTAATGAAAGCTCGGAAAAGGCCGAAAACCAGCAAGATCGGACCAGTAACAGCGGAGTTATGGCCCTTGGTTTAGTTAAAAATACTATATTTTGCATCGTTAATCCGACAGGGCCTTCATTTGTAACCCGAACTTTCCCAGATTTTACGAGATTGTTAATATCAATGAAAGCTCGGATAAGTTCAAAATCCAGCCATATCGGACTATTTACAGCGGAGTTATGGCCCTTGATTTAGTTAAAAATGCTATATGTTGCCTATATCTTGTTTAGTTGTGGCCCTTGATTTAGTTAAAATGGTGTATTTTTTCCAAAACTTTCAAAAAACGTAAAGTGCAGTCACTAGCTTCATTGATGTTATAAGAAATATAAAAAGATCGGATAGGGAAAGTAGCATTCAAGGAGGACAGTAAACCACAAAACACAGAAACAAACACGCAAACAGACAAGCAAGAAGGCAAAAGCAATAATAAATGCAAACGACATCACAAACACAAAAGGGTTGACAATAGGGCTACCGCCTTGGAACGGGCAGTGGCAAAGTAGGTCACTGGGGGTTTAAACCGGTTCTAGGGTGCACCAAACCTCACACTTACCCTACTGTCATCCCATTAAAACAGGACAGTGTAAATAAAGAAATCCCCGCCATGATCTAATCTCTAACCAACAAGGCAGCACCAATAGGCAATATAAGTAAAACACAAATATGCTCGTGTAAATATAATACAAAAAAACAATAGCCTAGAAAGCCACAATGAAGGTACTCAATGACTTTGCAGAAGCCAGAGCAGTAAGAGAATAAACCATTAAGGGCACGACAAGAAATATCATGGACAAACATCAAACGCCACCGTCCCAATGGGCTATAGGTAGGCGTCATCATAGGGTCCACAGCTTGTCCGGTCATCGTACAATTAAAGAGGAAAGCACAGTGGCGAACTGTAAAAGGGTCCAAGCATGCAGTACGTTGAAAAATGATAGGGTCATAACCTCTTTTGATAAACTTTTTAACAAGTTTAACAAAGATAGTATGAAAGTGATCATGACCAAGAATTTTACGAAGTTTATAAATCACATCACCATATAAGTCAGGTTGTGATAGTCCTTGTCGCAGAAGAGTCCTTAAATTACATTTCTATTTGGAAAGAAGATCAGGGTTACGATAATAAAATTTTGCAAAGGTTTTACGAAGTTTATGGTAACGGTAACCCTGATTGAGTAACTTTTTAGTAATACAAAGATTACGAATATTAAAGTCCTCAACTCGAGTAAAAGCTCTAGAAAAACGAATAAGTTGAGACAGATACACCCCATAAGAAGTTGCTCGGGGAACATCCCCATCCAAGTGGGGATAATTAACAATGTCAAAATTAAAATCATCTCTCTTGTCATATATTTTGCTAATTATTTTACCATTTTCAATCGAGAGATCTAAATAAGAAAAGAAGCGTTATTATCAGATATATTTTCTTTAATAAGCCGAAGTTCTTTAGGATAAATATTATCAACCATGGTTGGAAAGAAAGGGTTGTCAATGTTCAGTATGTCATCCAGATGCCGAGAGGTGTCCTTAAAAGCTTCAAAAACATCTGCCTGGGTATCTGGTGAAAGTCTCAACATGAAATCTCTTTCATAGCAAAATAAAAACAAGTGGTGCACAGTTCGTACCCATAGGGATACCAACAATTTGTCTATAAACGGTGGTACCATACCTGGCGAAAATATTATCTAATAGGAAGATGAGTGCTTCACAAACTTCATAGCAAGAAGGATAAAAATATCGGACAGGGAAAGCAGCATTCAAGGACGAACGTCAACCAGAAACACAAAAACAAACACGTAAACAGACAAACAGAAAGGCAATAGAAAAAAAAATGCAAACGACACGACAAACACAAAAGGGTTGACAATAGGGCTACCGCCTTGGAACGGTCAGTGGCAAAGTAGGCCACCGGGGGTTTAAACCGGTTCTAGGGTGCACCAAACCTCACACTTACCCTATTGTCAACCCATTAAAACAGGACAGTGCAAATAAAGAAATCTCCGCCATGATTTAATCTCTAACCAACAGGGCAGCATCAATAGGCAATATATGTAAAACACAAATATGCTCGTGTAAATTTAATACAAAAAAAACAAAAGTCCAAATAGTATAATTGTCTAAACTGCCGTTAGTAAAAAACGCTTTAATACGGTTACATGTAAAAAATGTAGTATTTTCTCTAGCGAATGTTTTTTGAATAAGAGAAATTAGCTTGTCTTTAATAAGGTGATGAGGTAATGTTGTATATAGCGTAGAGAAGAAATATAAAAAGATCGGACAGGGAAAGTAGCATTCAAGGAGGACAGTCAACCACAAAACACAGAAACAAACACGCAAACAGACAAACAAGAAGGCAAAAGCAATAATAAATGCAAACGACATCACAAACACAAATGGGTTGACAATAGAGCTACCGCCTTGGAACGGTCAGTGGCAAAGTAGGCCACTGGGGGTTTAAACCGGTTCTAGGGTGCACCAAACCTCACACTTACCCTACTGTCATCCCATTAAAACAGGACAGTGTAAATAAAGAAATCCCCGCCATGATCTAAACTCTAACCAACAAGGCAGCATCAATAGGCAATATAAGTAAAACACAAACATGCTCGTGTAAATATAATACAAAAAAAAAATAGCCTAGAAAGCCACAATGAAGGTACTCAATGACTTTGCGGAAGCCAGAGCAGTAAGAGAATAAACCATTAAGGGCACGACAAGAAAGATCATGGACAAACATCAAACGCCACCGTCCCAATGGGCTTTAGGTAGGCGTCATCATAGGGTCAACAGCCTGTCCGGTCATCGTACAATTAAAGAGGAAAGCATAATGACGAACTGTAGAAGGGTCCACCACCAAGCATGCAGTACGTTGCAAAATGATAGGGTCATAACCTCTTTTGATAAACTTTTTAACAAGTTTAACAAAGATAGTATGAAAGTGATCATGACCTAGAATCTTACGAAGTTTATAAATCACATCACCATAGAAGTCAGGTTGTGATAGTCCTTGTCTCAGAAGAGTCCTTAAATCACTTTGATATTTGGAAAGAAGTCATCCAGAACGTCTCCTGAATTTTTTATAGACCAAAATAAATTAATCCCAGAGTTTTCATAAGTTTTATCACAATATAGTTTAACGTGATCTTTAACGGCAGTAAGACAAGAAGTTAAAAGTTTGGAGATGTGTGTTGTGGTGCAGGCACTAGAATTAGAAATAAAGCGAGCCTTATATGGATTTTTATGTAATTTAGGAATCCAGTACATGGTAGGCAGTTTATTTTGTTTATCGTTTACACCAGCCTTGAAAGTAGTGCACCGATTGATATGTGCTGAAACATCATCCTCAGTAGAATTAACTGGAGTATACGAATTGGTGCTGCCGAGTTCCAGAGATAAAACATTGACGTAATGTAGGCGTCAAACAATAATTACATTAGCTGCTTTATCTGCAGGAACTAAAACAAATTTATTATGAAACTCCTCAATTTCCGATTTTAAATTACGAAAGGAAAACCTAGGTCTCGGAGGAAGTAAAGAGGGGTTAGCGTTATAAAAGTTAATACGTGTATCTATAAATTTAAGAATTGACTTTTTCCAAGTAGAAAGCGAGTTTGGGTCCGCATGTTCTCTACGACACCATTTTATACTAAAATCTTCAATGGAGTGGGCGATCTGGGAACGACAGGCATTAAAACCAATAGTTGAAGGTAATCTATATTTAGGACCTTTCGAAAACAAATGCCGAATACGTTTCTCAACAATATCAAAATTACCAGCGATGACATGACCTGCTGGAGCATAGCAAAAATTTGATGTGTTGCATTCATTATGTAAAAATGAGAGTCTGAAGCTGGATGTAAATAAGTAATTAAGACATATGAGGCAAATTATAGCATTTTAATCTAAATCAAGGGCCATAACTTCGCTGTTACAAGTCAGATCTGGCTGGTAAAGTTTGGTAAAGAAATATAAAAAGATCGGACAGGGAAAGTAGCATTCAAGGAGGACAGTCAACCACAAAACACAGAAACAAACATGGAAACAGACAAACAAGAAGGCAAAAGTAATAATAAAAGTAAACGACATCACAAACACCAAAGGGTTGACAATAGGGCTACCGCCTTGGAACGGTCAGTAGAAAAGTAGGCCACTGGGGGTTTAAACCGGTTCTAGGGTGCACCAAACCTCACACTTACCCTACTGCCATCCCATTAAAACAGGACAGTGTAAATAAAGAGATCGGATGAACAATGAAGGCCCTATCGTCTTAACGAAGCAAATATAGCATTTTTAACGAAATCAAGGACCATAACTCCGCTATTATTGGTCCGATCTGGCTGGTTTTCGAACTTGTCTGAGCTTTCATTGATATTAACAATCTGTTAAAGTTTGTTAAGATCGGATGAAAAATGAAGGCTCTATCGTCTTAACGAGGTAAAAGTTAACAGACGACGGAAGACGGACAACTCGCCGTCCCATAAGCTCTGCTGGACCATGGCCAGTAGAGCTAAAAACTTGCGCTTTTAATGGCGTTTAGTATACTTATATGTAACCTAGGTTACTAATTCATTTGCCGAAGGCAGCTGACCCTTATATGGCTTTTATATATGTCTATGGTTAATAGACTGTGACTCATGTAAGTGACAAGAAGCATGCTCTACAAATTGAATTCCTAGAGCTCGTCTGAAAAACTTGAATGGTATAAACACATATTTTTTCGTGTTGAAAGGTTACCATTTCACATGCTGAAATGACGTTTACGCAAACCAGTCTACTGAAATGTAGCATGTAATCATTATTATTATATGTATATTAGCGACGAAACTTTCACAAGCCTCAATAGCGCAGTTGATAGAGGCGCCGTGTTAGTGCCCAGGTAGGTAGGGTTCAAGACGGCTGATTTCCCTTTTTCTTCTTCTTTTTTTTTAAAAATTTTCATTGGTTTTCATTATTGCTGTCAGATGGTAAGGTAGCAACAGTCCTTTACAGTTTTCACTTTGATAACTTCACTTTGATAACGTTATCTTATAATTATATATGGTAACAGTGAACAGTTTATATGTGTTGTAATGCACACTCTAACGCACACGTATCCCTTACATGTGAACAATTGTATTTCTGTGCTGATGTGTACCTCTAGCACGTCGTGTTACAAGGTAATTGTAATCAATATGTAAGGCATGTCAAGGTATTTGAACAGAAAGAAGCGAGGTCGCCCACATTGATTTAAAATGCTTGGTAGGAAGAACTGATGGTAAAAATCGGGAAGAATGTAAGAAAAAACGGTCGTGGTGTGTTTATGTCTCTGTGACAACATTTATTTTTTTCAATATTGTTTTAACACCGTGACTTGATATATTATTATGTTAACTTCTTGTCTTTCGGCAGCTATTTTACGCTTGCGTAAAACCTTGCTTGTATATGTATTGTGTTATCATTGTTATGTATGGATGTACAGAGTGTACATATCTTTTGTGCTATACTTGTACGTGTTATGATTACCTGTGTACTGTATCGTCATGTGATTGTCATGTGTATTTCATGTGATGTAGATGTACTATAAATAGTTGTCTGAGTGGTTCCATGTCGTATCCGTGGTGTATGTTAGCTTTGTATGTAAGTTGGGGATCCATCACCGTGCACGGATAATTATGCTCGTCACTATCGCATTCCCGCCAATAGAACTAACCAGCCTATCAGATCTCTTTATCCATTATACATTCATTATCTCCCTATATCTTGCCGGGTGCGGTTCTAACACCGACCTTGAGATCGTAACGTTCCTAGACGAGTATGGTATAAACTATTGCATTTATACAGATGCGTATTGAGAGATATATACAACTTTATTGTTCTGGTAAGGCTATATTTGTATTTTATTCATTTTCATTGTGTTAAATTCAGTGCGCGGTTGAATTGCAAGTATAATGTATTATTTAGTTAGAGCCGTTGATTTATATGTTTTTATTTTATTGTTGCAGGCCGCGTTCGTACTCTTTCATATATACGATATGAAGCCTGAGCTCCACATAATTACATATGAAACGATGAAACTATTGACGTAGTACCTTCTTATCTACCACCGGTCTACATATACTTAGGATACATATTATATAAAGGATGTAGCTCGGTGGTAAAGCTTTATCATTCGGCAGCTCTGATCTGAAGAGTGAGCAGCTAAAAATAGATCAGCGCAAATCCGATATTCTTAAAATAGACGCTCACTTTGAAATTCTTTCTGAAGGTCATAAAATGGCGGACATAATGTCTTTACTCTTTGCAGTTGTTTTAGTAAATTTGTATATGGATACTTGTTTTTTTGAAAAATAGAATTTTAATTTAACATTATAAGTTTGTGAATCACTTTTATAAAAAAAATTGTTTGTTGTTTAAATTTAGTATTTGATCATATGTCACTGTATAGAATGAGAGTTCTCAGTGTCGGGTAAGATCATCTGTTGCTGTCTAATGTTATGTATGTTACATTTAAAAGTTTGTGTTTGTGAGTACTTATGTTTAAAGTGCTATGATGCTGCCGAAGGACCTCAATGTTAAACACTCAACGTTGTCAACACCCCAGCTTTTGTTTATTAAAAACAAATCTAAATGTATTTCAGTTTACACAATTACCTGCCTGAGAATGTTTTAAAATGTTGCACACTGTAATCAAACCTGAGAATAATGTTTTAACTTTAATAAGCAAAACCTGGGTAGATTGACCTGACTGGCTCAGCAGACATGGTTTTAGGCACAATATTGATTATGTCTTAGGCTCTTGGATATTTAACTCAAGTGCCATTTCAAGTCTTGCTCTCAAAGGATCACCTTTATCAGTAATTATTATTGTGCTTAGAATATAACACACCTGCCAGATTGGAAACTGTTTAATATTGTTTTGGTTCTACCTTTCAGTTCTAGAAATGGTTCAGTATTGTTATATTACCGAGAACCTCCAGTAATCTATGGACCATAATCTATAGACACCTTACTAAGGCCCCACATAAATGAAAGACACACAAATGTGGAAGAGAGAGGTAAAAGCTGAATAAAATTAAGATTTATCTGTAATGATCACAATACCGAAATTGTTTAATCAAATATCATGATTGCTATAATTATAATACCGAATACTTTATAATTGATATTTTATTAGCATTTTTCTTATTAACATTAAATTGATTGAATACTTGTAGTTTTTGTGTGCTCATATGGACAGCATTGTAAACAATTAAGAATATTAACATTAATCAGTGTCTTAACCACTTTTTTTAAAAAATCATTTTATATGTTTCAACTTTCAGGTTATTGATGATGGTCCCTTTGATATCCCCGCAGACGATCTTGGAATGGTTCCTGTTGAATTTTTCAACCAGGACCAATATCTGCTTACATTTGGTAGGGTAAGAAGGAGGGTTTATGGTGATGTAAGTTGTTTGTTTCGGGCTATAAGCTACGGGATGTACGGATCAGAAGATGAATATGCCTTATTGAGGGCGATGACTATTAGTTATATCAGAGATCATGCTGATGACTTTCGCAATCATTTTGTTCCAGATTCTGTTGATGAAGACTCGTCAAGCTATATGGCTCGTCAGTTAGATCATTTGTCAGGAAATGGGGTCTATGCTGGTCATGAATGAATTGTAGCTATTGGTCGTTTATTTGGAATTAATATTCAGATTACTCTAGGTGAAAGTCCAGAGCATCCTGATATCTCAACAACGTCTCTTGATCCTGTTGGCAATGCGCAGGCTCAGGTGCATTTAGTATATTCAACTGCTTCAGGAGGACATTATGATGTTGCCTTGGAGGAGCAGCACTCACGTGATCAGCATTTTGTTCCGTACCAATCAGATAGAAGCTACTACGGTTCTACAGGGGCCCACTGTCCCTGTAAACCTAGTACCTGTGAGTAGTGTTTTGGTTCATTCTGATGTTGATACTGCACAACAAGGCTCTTATGACCCAGATAGTAAAAGCAGACCCCCAGTTGTTGTCGAGAGTCTTCTATTTCAAAAAGGTTTTGGAAATGTAAGTAAGATGTCAATTAATTGTAGCTTCCCTGAAAAGACATTGCAGTGCGAATACTGTTCATATGCATGCAAAAGATCATTTAATGTAAAGAGGCATGTTACAGCAAAATGATATATCGGGTCCTATAGAAACCACAGCGTCCGAACGCTATGGCATCGTAGGTCCGCACTGTACTGCAAACAAGGATTTGAAACTACAATGAAAGAGACAAAAAACAACAGAAAGGGTGGTGAAGACAGGGTTACCAACTTGGAACAGCAAAACATTCATTAACTGAAGAAAACCATGTGTCTCAGGCTAACTTGATACAACATATGAAGGTTAAACCCCATCAAGTAATTTATCTACTTCAACAAATAGTACAGATATCCCTTTAATCGAGCAGGTAGTTGATGCTTGCTTACATGTTGGTCAGGACTGGATCACCAGGAGCCAGGATTCAGACTTTAATTCTTCAGTTAAGAAATCAGTTAAGAAATCTAGAGCAGATGGTTCGAGAACTGTTGTTTCCAGTACTCCGAATGGTCGAGTAAGGTTAATGAATTGCCTTGCTAGCTGTGGCAATTCATTGTTTAAGGTTGTTGAGGGAATGGTAAATCATTTAACAGCTGATCATTCTTTACACTCTTCCGTTTCAAATTTGGTATTCCAAACTTTAGAAGAATTTACTGCCTGTAAAGAAAATGAGGAAATAACTAACAATGTTTTTTTTTCTAAACCAAGATCAACAAAAAAATTCTTTAAAAATCACCAATACGTTCAATATGTCTACAACAGAAGTGGTAAACCCCGAAAGCACACTCTTAAACACATTGGTCAAGGTCCTGCAGGAAAAACAAATGTTTCATGCAAGCAGAACAGTCTGTCCGGCAAGGATGATGGTACAAATTATTGAAGACAGTGTTACTGTTAAATATATTCACACTCATGCTACAACCTTAAATCAAACTAAATTTTTGCCAGTTTCCCAGTCTGTAAGACAAGAAATGGCAACAAAATTATCGTTAGGTGTACCAAGTGACAGAATATTGAGACAATCGTGGTGAAGCTGGTTGTTTAGAAAACAGAGAAGAATTTGACTTTCAAAAGCACCATTTAATTGAAAAAAAGAACAACTAATTCAATTGAAAAACAACTTATCAAAATGAATACTAATCCTGACCTAGGTAATGCCACATCTCTTAGCCTTCTTGTTAAAGATCTACAATCAAAACCTTACAACCCGATTCTGTTTTTTAAACACCAAAATGAGGAAGACACAAACAATATGTTGCAAAGAGATGACTTTATGTTATTTTTCATGTCTAAAGAACAAAAGGACATGTACTCCAAGTTCGCACCGCGCATACTTTGTATTAACTTTACACTAACAGTTATGATTTTAAATTGATAACTGTAATGGTAGTGGATGAATATAAAAAAAGCTATCCCGTTTCTTTCTGCATCTGTAACAAAGAGGATGAACGCACATTTACACTATTTCTCAAGTATGTACAAAACTCTTCTCCCGAAAAAGTGGTTAACACTTTAATGACTGATGATGATCTTTGTGCATGCAATGCTGCAAAAACTATTTTTGGCAACTCCATTTCACATTTTCTTTGCATATGGCATGTACGTAGGGCCTGGGATAGAAACTTTAAGAAAATAAATAATCAAAACAATCGGGACATTTTCAAACAAACACCTTCTTCCCTGATGTAGTCACAACCTGTCAATGATTATTAGACTAAGCTCCAACAATTCATTCACACGTACAGATATACAGAAAGCAATTTTATACCCTATTTTGAAAAACATATGCGTCAAGATCGGAAAAATGGTGTATTGCTTACAGGAGAAAAGATTTACAAACAGAAATAAAAACAAACAATTTCGTTGAAAGTTATCAGGAGAAAAGATTTACAAACAGAAATAAAAACAAACAATTTCGTTGAAAGTTATCACAAAACTTTCAAAAGAAACTTCTTCAATAAAGGAAAATACAATAGAAGAATCGACGATTCATTGAATTATTTATTATTACCCGAAGAACACTAACGTTACTTTTTAAGAAGAAACGATATACAGTGTATAGTACTCCTCAAGGATTAAGCGGAAATATAGTCCGACAGACATGAACATGGCATCACGACAATAGCCTTAACAACAACAATGAAAACACATTCTTAATTTCGTCTTGCAGGTCCACGGAACATTACACAAATAAATTAATCCCAGAGTTTTCATAAGTTTTATCACTATATAGTTTAACGTGATCTTTAACGGCAGTAAGACAAGAAGTTAAAAGTTTGGAGATGTGTGTTGTGGTGCAGGCACTAGAATTAGAAATAAAGCGAGCCTTATATGGATTTTTATGTAATTTAGGAATCCAGTACATGGTAGGCAGTTTATTTTGCTTATCGTTTACACCAGCCTTGAAAGTAGTGCACCGATTGATATGTGCTGAAACAACATCATCCTCAGTAGAATTAACTGGAGTATACGAATTGGTAGTGCCGAGTTCCAGAGATAAAACATTGACGTAATGCAGGCGTCAAACAATAATTACATTATTAGCTGCTTTATCTGCAGGAACTAAAACAATTTTTTTATGAAACTCCTCAATTCCCGATTTTAAATTACGAAAGGAAAACCTAGGTCTCGGAGGAAGTAAAGAGGGGTTAGCGTTATAAAAGTTAATACGTGTCTCTATAAATTTAAGAATTGACTTTTTCCAAGTAGAAAGCGAGTTTGGGTCCGCATGTTCTCTACGACACCATTTTATACTAAAATCTTCAATGGAGTGGGCGATCTGGGAACGACGGGCATTAAAATCAATAGTTGAAGGTAATCTATATTTAGGACCTTTCGAAAACAAATGCCGAATACGTTTATCAACAATATCAAAATTACCAGTGATGACATGACCTGCTGGAGCATAGCAAAAATTTGATGTGTTGCATTCACATTCCTTAGGAGTATTATGTAAGAATGAGAGTCTGAAGCTGGATGTAAATAAGTAATTAAGACATACGACGCAAATTATAGCATTTTAAACTAAATCAAGGGCCATAACTCCGCTATTACAAGTCCGATCTGGCTGGTAAAGTTTGGTAAAGAAATATAAAAAGATCGGACAGGGAAAGTAGCATTCAAGGAGGACAGTCAACCACAAAACACAGAAACAAACATGGAAACAGACAAACAAGAAGGCAAAAGTAATAATAAAAGTAAACGACATCACAAACACCAAAGGGTTGACAATAGGGCTAAACCTTGGAACGGTCAGTAGAAAAGTAGGCCTGGGGGTTTAAACCGGTTCTAGGGTGCACCAAACCTCACACTTACCCTACTGTCATCCCATTAAAACAGGACAGTGTAAATAAAGAGATCGGATGAACAATGAAGACCCTATCGTCTTAACGAAGCAAATATAGCATTTTTAACGAAATCAAGGACCATAACTCCGCTATTATTGGTCCGATCTGGCTGGTTTTCGAACTTGTCTGAGCTTTCATTGATATTAACAATCTGTTAAAGTTTGTTAAGATCGGATGAAAAATGAAGGCTCTATCGTCTTAACGAGGTAAAAGTTAACAGACGACGGTCGACGGACAACTCGCCATCCCATAAGCTCTGCTGGACCATGGCCAGTAGAGCTAAAAACTTGTGCTTTTAATGGCGTTAAGTATACTTATATGTAACCCAGGTTACTAATTCATTTGCCGAAGGCAGCTGACCCTTATATGGCTTTTATATCTGTCTATGGTTAACAGACTGTGACTCATGTAAGTGACAAGAAGCATGCTCTACAAATTGAATTCCTAGAGAACTCGTCTGAAAAACTTGAATGGTATAAACACATATTTTGTCGTGTTGAAAGGTTACCATTTCACATGCTGAAATGACGTTTACGCAAACCAGTCTACTGAAATGTAGCATGTAATCATTATTATTATATGTATATTAGCGACGAAACTTTCACAAGCCTCAATAGCGCAGTTGATAGAGACGCCGTGTTAGTGCCCATGAAGGTAGGTTTCAAGACGGCTGATTTCCCTTTTTCTTCTTCTTTTTCTTTTAAATTTTCATTGGTTTTCATTATTGCTGTCAGATGGTAAGGTAGCAACAGTCCTTTACTGTTTTCACTTTGATAACTTCACTTTGATAACGTAATATTATAATTATATATGGTAACAGTGAACAGTTTATATGTGTTGTAATGCACACTCTAAAGCACACGTATCCCTTACATGTGAACAATTGTATTTCTGTGCTGATGTGTACCTCTAGCACGTCGTGTTACAAGGTAATTGTAATCAATATGTAAGGCATGTCAAGGTATTTGAACAGAAAGAAGCGAGGTCGCCCACATTGATTTAAAATGCTAGGTAGGAAGAACTGATGGTAAAAATCGGGAAGAATGTAAGAAAAAACGGTCGTGGTGTGTTTATGTCTCTGTGACAACATTGTTTTTTTTTCAATATTGTTTTAACACCGTGACTTGATATATTATTATGTGAACTTCTTGTCTTTCGGCAGCTATTTTACGCTTGCGTAAAACCTTGCTTGTATATGTATTGTGTTATCATTGTTATGTATGGATGTACAGAGTGTACATATCTTTTGTGCTATACTTGTACGTGTTATGATTACCTGTGTACTGTATCTTCATGTGTATGTCATGTTATGTAGATGTACTATAAATAGTTGTCTGAGTGGTTCCATGTCGTATCCGTGGTGTATGTTAGCTTTGCATGTAAGTTGGGGATCCATCACCCTGCACGGATAATTATGCTCGTCACTATCGCACTCCCGCCAATAGAACTAACCAGCCTATCAGATCTCTTTATCCATTATACATTCATTATCTCCCTATGTCTTGCCGGGTGCGGTTCTAACACCGACCTTGAGATCGTAACGTTCCTAGACGAGTATGGTATAAACTGTTGCATTTATACAGATGCGTATTGAGAGATATATACAACTTTATTGTTCTGGTAAGGCTATATTTGTATTTTATTCATATTCATTGTGTTAAATTCAGTGCGCGGTTGAATTGCAAGTATAATGTATTATTTAGTTAGAGCCGTAGATTTATATGTTTTTATTTTATTGTTGCAGGCCGCGTTCGTACTCTTTCATATATACGATATGAAGCCTGAGCTCCACATAATTATATATGAAACGATGAAATTATTGACGTAGTACCTTCTTATCTACCACCGGTCTACATATACTTAGGATACATATTATATAAAGGATGTAGCTCGGTGGTAAAGCTTTATCATTCGGCAGCTCTGATCTGAAGAGTGAGCAGCTAAAAATAGATCAGCGCAAATCCGATATTCTTAAAATAGACGCTCACTTTGAAATTCTTTCTGAAGGTCATAAAATGGCGGACATAATGTCTTTACTCTTTGCAGTTGTTTTAGTAAATTTGTATACTTATGGATACTTGTTTTTTTGAAAAATAGAATTTTAATTTAACATTATAAGTTTGTGAATCACTTTTATAAAAAAAAAAGTTTGTTGTTTAAATTTAGTATTTGATCATATGTCACTGTACAGAATCATCAATGAGAGTTCTCAGTGTCGGGTAAGATCATCTGTTGCTGTCTAATGTTATGTATGTTACATTTAAAAGTTTGTGTTTGTGAGTACTTATGTTTAAATTGCTATGATGCTGCTGAAGGACCTCAATGTTAAACACTCAACGTTGTCAACACCCCAGCTTTTGTTTATTAAAAACAAATCTAAATGTATTTCAGTTTACACAATTACCTGCCTGAGAATGTTTTAAAATGTTACACACTGTAATCAAACCTGAGAATAATGTTTTAACTTTAATAAGCAAAAGCTGGATAGATTGACCTGACTGGCTCAGCAGACATGATTTTAGGCACAATATTGATTATGTCTTAGGCTCTTGGATATTTAACTCAAGTGCCATTTCAAGTCTTGCTCTCAAAGGATCACCTTTATCAGTAATTATTATTGTGCTTATAATATAACACACCTGCCAGATTGGAAACTGTTTAATATTGTTTTTGTTCTACTTTCAGTTCTAGAAATGGTTCAGTATTGTTATATTACCGAGAACCTCCAGTAATCTATGGACCATAATCTATAGACACATTACTAAGGCCCCACATAAATGAAAGACACACAAATGTGGAAGAGAGAGGTAAAAGCTGAATAAAATTAAGATTTATCTGTAATGATCACAATACCGAAATTGTTTAATCAAATATCATGATTGCTATAATTATAATACCGAATACTTTATAATTGATATTTTATTAGCATTTTTCTTATTAACATTAAATTGATTGAATACTTGTAGTTTTTGTGTGCTCATATGGACAGCATTGTAAACAATTAAGAATATTAACATTAATCAGTATGTCTTAACCACTTTTTTTAAAAAATCATTTTATATGTTTCAACTTTCAGGTTATTGATGATGGTCCCTTTGATATCCCCGCAGACGATCTTGGAATGGTTCCTGTTGAATTTTTCAACCAGGACCAATATCTGCTTACATTTGGTAGGGTAAGAAGGAGGGTGTATGGTGATGTATATTGTTTGTTTCGGGCTATAAGCTACGGGATGTATGGATCAGAAGATGAATATGCCTTATTTAGGGCGATGGCTATTAGTTATATCAGAGATCATGCTGATGACTTTCGCAATCATTTTGTTCCAGATTCTGTTGATGATGACTCGTCAAGCTATATGGCTCGTCAGTTAGATCATTTGTCAGGAAATGGGGTCTATGCTGGTCATGAATGCATTGTAGCTATTGGTCGTTTATTTGGATTTAATATTCAGATTACTCTAGGTGGAAGTCCAGAGCATCCTGATATCTCAACAACGTCTCTTGATCCTGTTGGTAATGCGCAGGCTCAGGTGCGTTTAGTATATTCAACTGCTTCAGGAGGACATTCTGATGTTGCCTTGGAGAAGCAGCACTCACGTGATCAGCATTTTGTTCCAAACCAATCAGATAGAAGCTACTACGGTTCTACAGGGGCCCACTGTCCCTGTAAACCTAGTACCTGTGACTAGTGTTTTGGTTCATTCTGATGTTGATACTGCACAACAAGGCTCTTATGACCCAGATAGTAAAAGCAGACCCCCAGTTATTGTCGAGAGTCTTATATATCAAAAAGGTTTTGAAAATGTAAGTAAGATGTCAATTAATTGTAGCTTCCCTGAAAAGACATTGCAGTGCAAATACTGTTCAAATGCATGCAAAAGATCATTTAATTTAAAGAGGCATGTTACAGCAAAATGGTATATCGGGTCCTATAGAAACCACAGCGTCCGAACGCTATGGCATCGTAGGTCCGCACTGTACTGCAAACAAGGATTTGAAACTACAATGAAAGAGACAAAAAACAACAGAAAGGGTGGTGAAGACAGGGTTACCAACTTGGAACAGCAAAACATTCATTAACTGAAGAAAACCATGTGTCTCAGGTTAACTTGATACAACATATGAAGGTTAAACCCAATCAAGTAATTCATCTACTTCAACAAATAGTACAGATATCCCTTTAATCGAGCAGGTAGTTGATGCTTGCTTACATGTTGGTCAGGACTGGATCACCAGGAGCCAGGATTCAGACTTGTTTTTCAGACTTTAATTCTTCAGTTAAGAAATCAGTTAAGAAATCTAGAGCAGATGGTTCGAGAACTGTTGTTTCCAGTACTCCGAATGGTCGAGTAAGGTTAATGAATTGCCTTGCTAGCTGTGGCAATTCATTGTTTAAGGTTGTTGAGGGAATGGTAAATCATTTAACAGCTGATCATTCTTTACACTCTTCCGTTTCAAATTTGGTATTCCAAACTTTAGAAGAATTTACTGCCTGGAAAGAAAATGAGGAAATAACTAACAATGTTTTTTTTTCTAAACCAAGATCAACAGAAAAATTCTTTAAAAAATCACCAATACGTTCAATATGTCTACAACAGAAGTGGTAAACCCCGAAAGCACACTCTTAAAAACATTGGTCAAGGTCCTGCAGGAAAAACAAATGTTTCATGCAAGCAGAACAGTCTGTCCGGCAAGGATGATGGTAAAAATTATTGAAGACAGTGTTTCTGTTAAATATATTCACACTCATGCTACAACCTTAAATCAAACTAATTTTTTGCCAGTTTCCCAGTCTGTAAGACAAGAAATAGCAACAAAATTATCGTTAGGTGTACCAAGTGACAGAATATTGAGACAATCGTGGTGAAGCTGGTTGTTTAGAAAACAGAGAAGAGTTTGACTTTCAAAAGCACCATTTAATTGAAAAAAAGAACAACTAATTCAATTGAAAAACAACTTATCAAAATGAATACTAATCCTGACCTAGGTAATGCCACATCTCTTAGCCTTCTTGTTAAAGATCTACAATCAAAACCTTACAACCCGATTCTGTTTTTTAAACACCAAAATGAGGAAGACACAAACAATATGTTGCAAAGAGATGACTTTATGTTAATTTTCATGTCTAAAGAACAAAAGGACATGTACTCCAAGTTCGCACCGCGCATACTTTGTATTAACTTTACACTAACAGTTATGATTTTAAATTGATTACTGTAATGGTAGTGGATGAATATAAAAAAAAGCTATCCCGTTTCTTTCTGCATCTGTAACAAAGAGGATGAACGCACATTTACACTATTTCTCAAGTATGTACAAAACTCTTCTCCCGAAAAAGTGGTTAACACTTTAATGACTGATGATGATCTTTGTGCATGCAATGCTGCAAAAACTATTTTTGGCAACTCCATTTCACATTATCTTTGCATATGGCATGTGCGTAGGGCCTGGGATAGAAACTTTAAGAAAATAAATAATCAAAACAATCGGGACATTTTCAAACAAACACCTTCTTCCCTGATGTAGTCACAACCTGTCAATGATTATCAGACTAAGCACGTACAGATATACAGAAAGCAATTTTATACCCTATTTTGAAAAAATATGCGTCAAGATCGGAAAAATGGTTTATTGCTTACAGGAGAAAAGATCCACAAACAGAAATAAAAACAAACAATTTCGTTGAAAGTTATCACAAAACTTTCAAAAGAAACTTCTTCAATAAATAAAAATACAATAGAAGAATCGACGATTCATTGAATTATTTATTATTACCCGAAGAACACTAACGTTACTTTTTAAGAAGAAACGATATACAGTGTATAGTACTCCTCAAGGATTAAGCGGGAATATAGTCCGACAGACATGAACATGGCATCACGACAATAGCCTTAACAACAACAATGAAAACACATTCTTAATTTCGTCTTGCAGGTCCTAGGAACATTAGTCATTACACAATACCTAAATTACGTAATGTGTGCAAATATACTTCTTGTTTCGTAAAGTGTATGAAATCCCCTTGCATAAACCTGTGCAGACATTTATACTGCTGTAGTTGTCCGGACAAAGACAATATCTGTAAACATATTCATAAAGTTCACCCATACATTTGTTTACAAAACCCCTAGGAAGAACACACTGATTTAGAACCCATCATATCGACAACAGAATTAAGTCGAGAAACATTCGCAAACGAGAAATCTCAATCATACAGGGGACAGTTGCATTCATTTCACAAATATATCAACCAGGACTAACAATGATTTACCGAGATTTTCGAGGCACAGAAAAGAGATAGTTTTTTTTGGGAAACAATATTGTACAGTACAGTGCTTAATTATGCGCACGGCGGGAACTGGTCTGACGCCAGTACCCTCAAAAAATATATCCCAATACGAATGTTGTGAAACTTCATTTGACTTTTTTTCTTCGTCTAGATCTGTTTTAGTAAGTAGATCTACTGAATAACCGGTATACTACTATCAAGCGCTTTTTAAGCTGCGTGCGTACAATCATGACGTCAGACAATTTGCGAAATGACGTAAATTAGAGAGTGACGTAACACAGTTTTTTCTTCGTCGCGTTCTCCATATGCCTGATCTGTTTCGCACGGTGGATTAACTTCACAATGATTGCAAATGAACTGGGTCTGGATCCATTTGAACATTGTATGCTTTAGTTAAACCACATTCTATTCAATTACAAATATTTCACCGTCCTACGATTGATATTATCTATATTAATAGTGATAACATGACTTATTATCATTACCACGTATTCCTACATGGCTTGGAAGCCAGCAGAAAATAATAACATTATCAACTATAAGAGAATTGTACTTTTGTAAAAGCTGAAACACAGCTGTGTTATCAGGGCTTGAAGAGATGAAAGGGAATCAGGAAAGATTACAAACTGGTCATCATCAGATTCCTGAATATAGTTTAAGGCAAATTCAAATCTTTATGCTGTGTTTGTGAACAACAGCTCTGCAGCTACATTATCTCCATCGTTAGAACCATCTGTGTGTATATGTTTAAAGTTACTGTATTTCGATTTAATTTCATTAAATTTGCTTTGAAAGACAGTAGGGTGGGTCTGTACTGGATTTGTTACTATTACAAAGATCAAAAATGATGTTTCCAAAGTCCACGGTTGAATTTGTGGTAGATCTACTTTGTACTTGGCAATCAAATTTAGGTCGATTTTAGTGTCTCTTAATTTTGGTTTAATACGAAGTCCAAATAATGGCCTTCGGTTTTCGATCAAAAAGAGGTTCATAACTAGGATTAAAGCAGTATCGAAAGTTGGGTGATTTCAATTTTAACATCGTTAACTATCCATACCTGGATGGAGATGTACCTCGTGCTACCTCTACGGGGTGTACATCTCCCAACTCATTCGATTTGCTAGAGCGTGTAATGATGTTATAGACTTCAATGGTCTAAATCAAGTTATTACAAGTAAACTTCTTCAGCAAGGTTTTCGTTATCACAAACTACGTAGATCTTTCTCTAAATTTTACCGCCGCAACGAGGGCCTGCTGGTAAATTACAACACCAACCTTAAAACACTTCTGAGACTAGGCCTATCACAACCCTCATTTTATGTAGATGTGGTCTGTAAACTTCGAAAGTCTGACGGGTTTCCTGACCGTTTTACAAATTAAATCAGGAAGTTCGTCAGAAAAGGATATAACCCTTTGGTTTTACAGCGCACTGCATGTTTAGTGATTGACCCCTCTACAGTCAGTCATTACGCTTCACTTTTCACTTGTGCGATGACTGGACTACCTCTTGGGACTCTATGATTGTACCTACTGAAACCCCCACTAAGGGAGGTGGGTGCATGAGCTTTCGTCCCTCGAGTTTTCTGGTCGTACCTTAGATTGGTTTTCTCTTTAGCTGCAACTACTATGGTTGTTCAGTACGATTCTGGATACATCCAGAGATGTTTATTATTTTTTTGTATGTGTTTCTTTAGTTAGTTTCTCTGGATGTGGACTTTATTGTTAGAGAATTCCTTTTGATGGGATGTAGTTTTGTTTACACTGTCTTGTCTATTTGGGCGCTGAAGACAGGATAATAGAGGATTGTGCGCATATAAAATCGATTCAAGCTAACCAGTAGGCCTTATTGCCTACTGACCGTTCCAAGCCGGTAAACCTGTCTTCACCACACTTTTTGTTGTTTTTTGTCTCCTTCGTTGTATTTTCAAGTTCTTGTTTGCAGTACAGTGCGGACGTACGATGCCATTGCGTTCGGAAGCTGTGGTTTCTATAGGACCCTATATCTCATTTTTGAAGATATAGATTGTAATTTAATAGCATATTGAAGGGCTGATCTGTCCCTTCTATGGGATATTGATGGTTCATTAGCTTCAACATATAGACTTTCGGCGTTATCATGTTTCATATTGCCCAGGGCTTGAAGAGATGAAAGGGAATCAGAAAAAAATATGAAATGGTCATCATCAGATTCCTGAATATAGTTTAAGGTAAGTTAAATTGCCTTAAGTTCAGCTCAACATATAGAGGCCTTGTCAGGCAGGCGGCTCTTTATGCTATGTTTGTGAACAACAGCTGCTGCAGCTACCTTACCTCCATCTTTAGAATGAATGAATGGTGTTTTACGGCACGTCGACACATAAATAGGTTATATTGAGCGGAAAAACTGATGAAAGATGAAGAAATGAAACAATAATTAAAAATTAATGTAAATATATAAAGATAAAACTATTTACAAATAAGGGATGATATGGTATTAATATAAACTAAATATGTAAATCAACAAATGCCCGTCAGCTGGTATATAAATAAGTAAATATATATCAGAACATATTATAATTAATTATAAAGTCTGATTTCTTTCAGGAAATCTAAAACAAGACTAAAATCTATAGTTTCAAATAACTCTTTCATAGTATTAACATTGTAGTACCTTTGTCGCCTAGGATCACATTCCGACAAGATATGTTTGACCGTTAACGGTGCAAGGCAGGGTATACATTTTGGTAATTGCTCACATTGCAATAAATATGAATGAGTATAACGTGTATGCCCTATCTTGCACCTGGGTAGGACAACTTCTCGACGAATGGGTCTACTAGAAGAACGCCATTCTCCGAGTAACGGTTCAATTGAGTGGAGTTCATTGTTAACTGACAAATCCCAAGCGGCTAGCTAAGAGTTACGAATATATGTGTTAACACAACTTTTAAAATCAGTACAAGGCAATTTGGCATTAGATATATGTAAACATAATTAGCAGCTGTATCATTATCACGTATTCCTACATGGCTTGGAAGCCAGCAGAAAATAATAACATTATCAACTATAAGAAAATTGTACTTTTGTATAAGGCAAGTTCAAACCTTTATGCTGTGGTTGTGAACAACAGCTGCTGCAGCTACTTATCTCCATCGTTAGAACCATCTGTGTATATATGTTGAAAGTTACTGTATTTCAATTTAATTTCATTAAATTTGCTTTGAAAGACAGTAGGGTCTGTACTGGATTTGTTACTATTACAGAAATCAAAAATAATTGTTGGTGTTGACAAAGTCCACGGTGGAATTTGTGGTACTTTGTACTTGGCAAATAAATTTAGATCGATTTCAGTGTCTCTTAATTTTGGTTTATACGAATGAATGAATGGTGTTTTACGGCCCGTCGACATATTGTGCGCAAAAATTGATGAAAAAAGAAGAAATGAAGTATTATTTAAAAATTAGTGTAAATATATAAAGATAAAACTATTAAAAAATAAGGGATGATAAGGTGTAATATAAACTATGTATGTAAGTCAATGGGTATATAAACAAGTAAATATATATAAGAACACATTATAATGATTTATATAGTCTGATCTCTTTTAGGAAATCTAAAACAAGACTAAAATCTACAGTATCAAATAACTCTTTCATGGTATTAACATTGTAGTACCTTTGACGCATAGGATCAAAGTCTACACATTCCAATAAGATGTGTTTGACCGTGAACGGTGCAAAGCAGGGTATACATTCTGGAATTGCTCACCTTGTCATAAATATGAATGAGTATAACGTCGAATGGCCTTCGGTTTTCGATCAAAAAGAGGTTCATAACTAGGATTAAAAACAGTATCGAAAGTTGGGTTTGAAGAGTTAGATTGTAATTTAATGGCATATTGAAGGGCTGATTTGTCCCTTCTATGGGATATTGATGGTTCATTAGCTTCAACATATAGACCTTCGGCTGGTGATGTGCGAAAGCCACCTAAGGCGAGTCGTAATCCTTGATTATATATAGGATCGAGCATCTGCAAGTATGACTTGCGAGTCGATCCATATACTATTGAGCCATAGTTCAGCTTGGATCTGATAAGAGATCTATAAAGTCGTAAAAATACTTTACGATCTGCTCCCCAATTAGTGTTTGCAACAACTTTAAGTAAGAGCTTTGAAGCACTTGGCCTTCAAGTATTTAAAGTGTGGTAGAAACGTAAACTTACGGTCGAAAATAAGACCAAGGAATTTTGTCTTGTCAACTACTGGTATTGGTGACCCATCCAGTGTTAGATGAGGGTCTTCATGAAGTTTACGTAGTTGACAAAAGTGCATACAATTAGTTTTAGATTTAGAAAATTTTAAATCATTTTCATCAGACCAGGTCTGAAGTTTATTGAGACATTGTTGAAGTTGTCTCTCAATAGTGTTCATGTTTTTTGCAAGATAACATATAACAAAGTCGTCAACATATAGACAGCAATCCACACCAGGATTGATGCATTTAACTATAGTGTTAATTTTTATATTGAAAAGGGTGACAGAGAGTATACTGCCCTGTTGCACACCAATCTCCTGTTCATGAATGTCAGAGAGGGTTGAACCCATTCGGACACGAAACTATCATCTAAAAAAAATCTCTATAACAATTGGTTATCGGCCTCTAAGACCAAGGTCATAAAGAGCATTCATGATACCGTACTTCCATGAAGTATTACTATCATAAGATTTCTCCAAGTCAAACAACACAGCGACTAGATGTTCTTTCTTTACGAAAGCTTCCCTAATAAATGATTCAAATCGAATGAGATTGTCTGTTGTGCCTCGTTGGCGCCGGAATCCACTTTGATACTTTGTTATCAGTTTGTTGGATTCCAGGTACCAAACGAGTCTCTCATTAATCATTCGTTCCATGGTTTAAATTTGATGAACTGTTGGGTTAACAGTTACGCGCTTCACACATCTGCTGACAGTTGGTTGTGACAGACCAAGACTCGCCGATCAGCCGCATGTGAGCACCAGTAGCAAACTACCTCAACGCTGCTAAAACTTGATGCGTTGGATAAACAGCACGGCTTCGTTCAGTTAAAAATTCAATGAAAGGTGTCAAAAGATTTATGACAAAAATAATGATTTCTCGCCTAAATCTGAACCTTTGAAACACATCTACATCAAATTCATGTAAATCAACTCGCCGGCTAAACAATCTAGCCCGACGTTGTCATTTTTTAGGGATAGGATGAGGGTGCTAGTAAGGACCCTAAAATATTTGAGTGAAAAATGAAAGTTTGAGTTGAGATTTTCCTTAAATATATTTTGTGAATATCATTTGTGGAAAATCTCTAACTTGAGGGTACACTCAAATTTGAGGTTGAGTAAGTAAGGACTTAAGATCTGTAATATAAAACAATACAATACAAACATTAGCCAAGTTAGGTTTTTTCCTCGCTCATATTTATGTGACCCCTATGAAAAATACCAAATGTATACACTATCTAGCTGAATATGTGGTGCTTCGGACAAATGCTTATGAAATGTGAAAGAAACTTCATATTAACGTGAGATTTTCTGTATCATCAGTCTTTTACAGATGTATGCTAAAGGAAAGGAAACCCTTTTTATCAAATTAAAAATTGCCTAAAATGGAGAAAAAAAATGAGAATTATTTGGTGTTTTCCTTTTGTCTCTAGGTCGGTGAGCTTTCAGGTGAGATAATAGATGGGGACCATTATAAAATGTACGATATGTCTCGGACTTCATCGTATACATTATATGGTATAGTGGTTCCGAGATATTGCATTTATTCGTAATAGAAATACACTTATCACACCGGGATAATTCGGACGAAAATGTCGGGTTGTCGACAAGGACTATCACAACCTGACTTCTATGGTGATGTGATTTATAAACTTCGTAAGATTCTTGGTCATGATCACTGTCATACTATCTTTGTTAAACTTGTTAAAAAGTTTATCAAAAGAGGTTATGACCCTATCATTTTGCAACGTACTGCATGCTTGGTGGTGGACCCTTTAACAGTTCGCCACAATGCTTTCCTCTTTAATTGTACAAGGACAGGACAGGCTGTGGACCTTATGATAACGCCTACCTAAAACCCATTGGGACGGTGGCGTTTGATGTTTGTCTTGTCGTGCAATTAATGGTTTATTCTCTTGTTGCTCTGGCTTCTGCCAAGTCATTGAGTACCTTCATTGTGGCTTTCTAGGCTATTGTTTTTTTGTATTATATTTACACGAGCATATTTGTGTTTTACTTATATTGCCACTGTCCTGTTTTAATGGGATGACGATAGGGTAAGTGTGAGGTTTGGTGCACCCTAGAACCGGTTTAAACCCCCAGTGGCCTTTGTTGCCACTGACCGTTCCAAGGCGGTAGCCCTATTGTCAACCCTTTTGTGTTTGTGATGTCGTTTGCAATTTTTATTACTTTTGCCTTCTCGTTTGCGTGTTTGTTTTTGTGTTTTGTGGTTGACTGTCGTGCTTGAATGCTGCTTTCCCTGTCCGATATTTTAAAAAGTATCTTTCTTTAGTTCAGACGCACATGAGAATAACTCGGACGGTTAAAATTGCATCGGAAAAATTCGGACAGAATAAAAAGAAATAGTTTAATAGATCTACTCTATACTCTAATATAGGATATCATTTAGCAAAGTAAATAACTCGTAAACACTAAACAACGAGTATGATAAAGTCTACAAAAATTCAAGTCATTCATAGAAATTGAGTGTCATTTAGGCCTACTCTTTTCCAAAACTTTGCTATTTTTTGGCACCGTTTACTTTCATTACGTTTCTTCTCTCTAGTTTTCGAACTTTATTTGTACCATCTACTCTTTAATTTAATACTACGAAGTGTAGCAAAGTAAATAACTTGTAAACACTAATTAAGAGTATACACTTATTCCGATCAAACAACGTTATCTAAGTATTCTTCATTCTTCTCCTTTAACCATCGTTCAATGGTTTGTTTCACTGAATTGTTAACAGCTGGATATTTCAAGACTAATGACTGATTGAAAAGATTAAATATAGATATAAAAAATCGAACAGGAAAGGCAGCTTGCCGGGCATTTATTGATTTACATACATAGTTTATATTACACCTTATCATCCCTTATTTATTTTTTGATAGTTTTATCTTTATATATTTACATTAATTTTTAATTAATACTTCTTTTTTTTATATTTTTTTTTTGCGCGCAATATGACCTGTTTATGTGTCGACGTGCCGTAAAACACCATTCATTCATTCATTCAAGGACGACACTCAACCACATATACACACAGAAACAAAGAACACATTTAAAGATGAATTAAAGGCCAAATAATACATCACAAACACAAAAGGGATGACAATAGGGCTACCGCCTTGGACGGTCCGTGGCAGGAAAGCAGCTGGTGGTTTGAACCAGATTCTAGGGTGCACCAAACCTCACACTTAGCCTACTGTCAGTCAACCCAATAAAACAGGACAGTGTAAAGAAATCCCCGCCATGAACTATTCTCTAACCAACAAGGCAGCATTAATAGGCAATATAAGTAAAACACAAAGATGCTCGTATATATATAAATACAAAAAAAAAATAGCCTACAAAGCCAAACTTACCATTTGCAAGATCTTATATGTTTCAGATTGATACTGTTTGTCGTACTTGTTAAAGGTCGGGATTTCATGTACCTTGCGGATTTGCACTGTTGTGTCCTTTGGCGGGTTCCGACATATTCGCTCTTCTTTTGCATACGTTTCTGAGCTGTGAATGCCTTAATTCGAGCTGGGAGTGGAACACCATCTTCGCCATGTTGGAGTCAGCGCGACCCTCATTTTCTGGAAGACCTGCGCTAAATTTACAAGCTTTGGCATTTCGTGGGTAAATCGTGTCCTTGGGATTGGATGTATTAAAGGCTTGACTGATTGTTTTATTTATTTTTTCTTTGTTGTGCTCTAGAACAGTCTTCTTTAAACAGTCATCTCCAATCCTTACTGCTAATATCACCTCTCTTAAAAGTTTTCTGTCCTCAATCGACATGTCAAAATATTTTGCATTTCCTGGAATAAAGTCCATTTTCCAGTTGAATGGGGGCTTTCCGGAGCACGCAGAAGAATATTTCGAGCAGTTTTCTCCGCACTGACCAGAGTAGCAGCTCAGGATTGAATTTTTTATACCGGAACTTGGTCATCTTTTCTAACACACCATCACAGGCAAGATGTAATTTAGACTAATCTAACTAATCAAACCGAGACTGCAATATTTTGTATGTGTCGTGTTCGGCTGTTTCCAAAGGTCCATTATCATACTCTTTTAGCTATCTCTGTACTTTACTGTGCAAGTAAGGACGACCTCTTTTGGTATGCGCCATACACGTGTCATCACTGAAGTTAGCGGAGTTGAGCCTGGTACTGTCGCTTTGACAGATGAGTTGTATCTGCAAGCCTTTCCACATCTTCTCCAAATTCAGTCTGAGCATCTACAACTCCTCGGTGTGCCTGACTGTCGCCATTTGTTGTTAGTTTAACGATCAGTAGAGGCTGCTCGCTTTGAAAGATGGAGGTCATAGCTATGTGTTCCTACCTCCTTTCATTCCCAATTACATCATACTCCTCTATGTTATTATTTTGGTCTCTTTTGAGTTTGTTGCCAAATCCTACACCAAACACGTTCTGCCTTGTTGTGACCTCCTCTACAAGTCTTGTGCTGACTTCAGTTGCAGGCTGTTGTAGTGTCATGTCTCCGCCAGATCACAGTCCGTTGTTATACCGACTTTCGATATTATGCCACACATTTCATTCAACAAGCGTAATTCTTGGCGTTCTCACTCAAAACCTCGCATTGCTACCGTTTCTGCTTTATCAGCAACAAAATTGCGCTTTCTGCAGGTGGTGACGTGTAAAGGCATGCTATTAAAAACGCATTGCCTGGTTCCCAATTGGTGTGTCCATAGCCGTTGCTGGAAGCGAAAGATACATGTTTGTAGCTTTCTTACATGTAATAACTTCTCCGCACAAGTGAAGGTTTTTGCTCTGATAACCACAGTTTGTACAAATCAGTCTTTCTCTCCATGCAAACCCCCATTTTTTGTCGTAAGATAAATCGAACTTAACTATTTATTGCAGGATGGTCGATGGTGTCATCTTAGTATTCTTTACACGGTTATTACAAAAATACTATGTGGTGTATAATCTCTTTAAGTACTTTTTATTGTGCAGCTTGTGTAACAACAGCGCTACACTGACTCCACAAATTTAAATTTTTCACTTCTGCTTTTGATGCAAGCTTCCTTTTGGTCTTATTTTACAGTTATTGCATAGAGCAATTGTATGTATTGTTGTGAATGATATTTCTTAATTTTGTTTGGCTCTTCAGGTCTCACATTTCTATTACCTTCCATGAGACAAAAGGAAAACAGAAAGAAAAAAAATCTGCATTTTAAGCATTTTTTTTTAATTTGATAGAGGTTTTTCTTTGCTTTAGCATACCTGTGCAGTGTAAAAGACTGATGATACAGAAAGTCTGACGTTGATATGAAGCACCACATATTCAGCTAGACAGTGTATGAATTTGGTATTTTTCATTTTTCACTGTCACACAAATTTTTCATTTTTCACTGTCACACAAATATGAGGAAAAAAATCAACCTGTCTAATGTTTGTATTTTATTGTCTTATATTACAGATCTTGGCTGTCCTGAAGATATTAAACCTGGTTAACTTTGAATCTCATGTGTTGGAAACGGCTTAACAGTAACCCAATGGGAAAATTAATTGCGGTGTGAGACCTGAAAGACTATAAACGAAAATGATCAATCGTTACCGTCAATTGTTTTGTTTTTTTGTATATATATATATACACACGAGCATCTTTGTGTTTTACTTATATTGCCTATTAATGCTGCCTTGCTGGTTAGAGAATAGTTCAGGGCGGGGATTTCTCGTTTTATTGGGATGACAATAGAGTAAGTGTAAGGTTTGGTGCACCCTAGAACCTGGTTTAAACCCCAGCGGCATTATTGCCACTGGCCGTTCCAAGGCGGTAGCCCTA
>JAWPHD010009489.1:0-103223 GCA_037043455.1 Cyrtodaria siliqua
TATTCTATTAATTATTTAATACAGCTTTGATCTTTAATAACTTTATAGATTTATTTAGCTAAAGATAACTACTTCCTAACACTGTAAAGATAATTTAAATCGTGTAAAAATAGGCAAAGTTATACGTCGCTTTATATATACATGTGAAATCGTACTTTTTTAGCTTTATTTAGATCTAAAAAATGACTAAAATCCGTCTATAAATGACAAAGTTATATGCGTTGTCCTGTGGGCTTCTGTGATCCTCACGTAAATGACAGAAATATCCGCATAACCAAAATTCTATTTTTAGATATCTTAAGTCGTTATTTGAATGGCACGTGAAGCATTATCGCGACTTTTTATTAATTGTTGAGATATTTTATCATGCTTTTTATTTTTATATTCGTGACATTATGTCGCCTTAAAAGAGAAATTATCACGAAAAATCACAATAAAATGACCATTAAGTCACGATAATTTATGTCAACTTAAATTAAGTGCATGGCAGCCACATGCCACCATAGCCATGCACTTAATTTAAGTTGACATAAATTATCGTGACTTTATCCATTTAAAACAAGAGCATCAATAATTGCAGGGCAATCCATAGTCCCCCACTGGCCCAGACAAACATTTTCCAGACATTTTCTATGATGGAGGTCAAAGATCAAGGTTAAGGTCACAATTACCTTATTTTGGTACGCGACACACCGCTATCCCAAGATGTATTCACATACCAAGTTTGGTATCTCTGAGTGTTATAGTATTGAATATACGGTCCGGGTAAGCATTTTCTATGACAGAGGTCTCAGGTCAAGGTCACAATGACCTTATTTGTACGCTACTCATCGCTATCCCAAGATGTATCCACATCCCAAGTTTGGTATCTCTAAGTGTTATAGTATTGAAAATACGGTCCGGACAAGCATTTTCTATGACAGAGGTCACAGGTCAAGGTCAAGGTCACAATGACCTTATTTTGGTACGCGACACACCGCTATCCTAAGATGTATTCACATACCAAGTTTGGTATCTCTAAGTATTATAGTATTGATAAGGTCATAGTGACCTATTTTTGGTACGCGACACACCGCTATCCCAAGATGTATCCATATACCAAGTTTGGTATCTCTAAGTATTACAGTATTGAAAATACGGTCCGGACAAGCATTGTCTATGACAGAGGTCACAGGTCATAGTGACCTTATTTTGGTACGCGACACACCGCTATCCCAAGATGTATCCATATACCAAGTTTGATATCTCTAAGTATTATAGTATTGATCATGTCATAGTGACCTTATTTTGGTATGCGACACACAGCTATCCCAAGATGTATCCATATACCAAGTTTGGTATCTCTAAGTATTATAGTATTGAAAATACGGTCCGGACAAGCATTTCTATGACAGAGGTCACAGGTCAAGGTCAAAATGACCTATTTTGGTGCACGACACACCGCTATCCCAAGATGTATTCACATACCAAGTTTGGTATCTCTAAGTGTTATAGTATTGAAAATACGGTCCGGACAAGCATTTTCTATGCATTTTCTATGACAGAGGACACAGGTCAAGGTCAAGGTCACAATGACCTTATTTAGGTACGCGACACACCGCTATCCCAAAATGTCTTCACATACCAAGCTTGGTGTCTCTAAGTGTTTACAGTATTGAAAAAACGGTCCGGGCAAGCATTTTCTATGACAGAGGTCACAGGTCAAGGTCAAGGTTAAAATGACCTTATTTTGGTACGCGACACACCGCTATCCCAAGATGTATTCACATACCAAGTTTAGTATCTCAAAGTTTTATAGTAACGAAAATATGGCCCGGACAAGCATTTTCGGAACATTTTCTATGACAGAGGTCACAGGTCAAGGCGACACACCGCTATCCCAAGATGTATTCAAATATCAAGTTTAGTATCTCTAAGCATTTCGGAAGGACGGACGGACGGTCGGACCTGTCCGACGGACAGGGTGCAAACCTATAGCCCCTCCAGGACCGGTGTGGGACTAAAAACAGAGAGGATTGAATGATGGTCCTATTGAATATAATAACTTGCTGAACTTCTTAGAATATAATTGAATGGAATTGAATATATCATAATACATAATAATATGTAATACAATATAATAAATATGATCATGATAATAGTATAGAGAATAAAAAAGTAGAATAGAATAGTGTTTTATGTTTCCAATCAAAGACCATTTCTGGCATAATATTCGTCGTTATAAATTCCAAATACAAACAGATATGAAAATACAAGCAACACAAGGATTGCATTTGACAAGTGGCAACAGTAAAGGGATACACGGCAATCTGTTTATTGTCACTGTCGGCGTTCCGTTAATTTGTCTGAGTAACTTATAGTTATATTTCAATAGTTCGTGTTGCATTTTACTAATTGTTGAACATAGTACACCAATACTATAGCTGAACCTCATGTAGAATAATGTAGAAACATTAGGAGTGCCAACGTTGTAGGTACTAATTGTAATTTTTGATCAGGAAGACATTGACTATAGGAATTGAGAAGTAAATAACTCATGACAACACTATTTCAATGCTTAATTTCAGCTAAATATAATAAACATCCATGTGAATGTTTTAAAATTTTATTTTAAAAGTGTCAGCTTTAATACAATTTGACACATTTTTAAATTTTACTATTTCTTTCCAGTTACTTTATTATCCTCCTTTGCCTATTTAAAATATGCCATGGCATGACTCGAGATTATTGCGCATATTTACTTTTGAGTGTTTTTGGGTTTACTATGTTCTGCGAAAGGTGTTTTCCTGTTCGACTTTTTTTATACTATTTTTATTAAAATGCGGTTTAAGCTTTTATACTCCCTGCAAAAATTGACCTATGGAAATACCACAAAAAAGTCGGAAGTTTCTTTTTTTGTTCAGTATATAACTTCAACCGTAACTGAACGACATTGATTGTGAACACCCGTAGAACTGAAGCATTGTTATATGCATCGCTGTAGGCGCAGTCATGAACACTGCAAATATTCTTATTTTCATTCGCCTGTCTGAAGTGAGAAACCAAAACCCCCATTTATCATTGTATCTGATCGGTATCACGTTGATATTAACACGATTGAAACCTAAGCAAACATGGGCGTATAAGCTATTTTAAGCAGAATAAAAATTGTAATTTGTTTTTGACTTATGACTGGCTCTCTGAACTCATAATCGGATTGTTTCCTTCTCTTCTACAAAATAATTAGTTTTATACTCTGTGGAGGTTTCGGTCTGACAGGGGCTAAGTCTAATGCGTCTGTTACAATTCAAATTGCAATACTTAAAACGGAGAACAAACATTTGACTGTCATAACATATTTACGAAATTGAGGAACCAGACATTATACAACAGTCTGCATTTAAAACATTACACAATTATACACGTGAACTGTGTTAAGGCCCCTTTACACAGGGCTGGGACCTTTGTGCCACCTTTGAGCGACCAAAAAATGGCCAGGACGCTCAATGGTCGCCTAAACCCAGAAAATCATGTTTCTATGTAACTATGCTCCAGCGATCCTTGTGCCTCCCTTGAACCACCAAAAATGCAATTTTCGGGCATTTTCATGGCGATCTACGAACGACCTGTGCGTCCACTGAGCCACCTGCCTGCCTCCCCTGTGCTTCCACTGTGCAACCTACGGCAACCAACGCGATTATAGGCTACATAGGCGACCCCCGAGCAATGTTTGGGCAACCATTGAGCCGCCTCTGTGCCTCCTCTGTGCCATCATCGGCGACCAACGGCAACTAACGGCGATCACTGGACGACCATTCAGCCAAAACAATTTGCAGCAGAACGCATCTATTGCCTGGCGACCATTGGGCGACAACTGTGCCTCCATTCTGCAACCACGGTAATGCTTGTTCCTCCCTTCTGCCTCATTTGAGCCACCTTTGAGCAACCAACCTCCTCGGCGACCTTTGTGCGACTGTTTTGAACATGTTCAAAAATTCTCGGCGACCATGGCGTCCATGGCGATATCTGAACCTCCTGTGTACCACCTTTGAACGACCTAGGCAACCATTCTGCCTCCTTTGAGCCTCCAACGACGACCTGGCAAATTTTATGGTCGCACACGGGAGGCACAAAGGTCGCCATCCTGTGTAAAGGCCCTATTAGAATGTATTATTACATAACTGTCACAAATTTACATTGAACTATGAATGACGTAATTTTAGTATCACACAAAAAACGTTATATCCTCACTAGAGACGATATAACTTTTTTATATCATCACTAGTGATGATATAACTTTGCCGGAACTACTTTCTTAACATATTTTTAAACCAAATTACCACTTTTTTCCTCGAGTGACATAAATTCAGTATCAAATTGATGCTGTTAATTATTCTCTATTTATTTTTCTAAAAAAAGCCCAACTATATTACGACCAAAAGTAAAGTTTTACATTACTCCAGTAGACGTATACATCATTGAAATCCTTTAATGCAACTTGTCCATATCAATCTTTCTGCAAATGTTAACGCGGAATACGGAAAGAGGCAATACAATCTCATCCTATTTATATCGACATTGTGGGATTTAATTTCATTCTTTGCGATTGATAACATTATTTGAATGAAGCTTACAAGTTATGCATCTAAAAGAACACATGTAAAGACACACGTCGGATGCTATATTGGCATACCTTAGTACGTTTCTTGATGATAGTCTATATTTTCTTAGGATCAGTTGAAATGAAACATCGCAAAATTGTAAGAAGATACTATGCGAGTTTTTAAAACAAACTAAACAATACGTAGATTTCTCATTTCAATAGACAACTATTTTGCGTCAATAATAATAGAAACAAAACATTGATATGAATACTTTGGAAACTAACTTGTATATCAAGTTTCAAGATAGAAGGGGTAGCTTATAAAACACAAACACACGCACGCACGCACGCACGCCCCCACAAACACAAACACACACACACAAACACACACACACACACACACACACACACACTTAGTTTAAAGAAATATCAAAGGTCAGATTGTTCTGCTGTGTACACGATTGATTCTTTGGTGGTCCTTTGGGATCAACGGGCCCAGTATATTTGGCTTTGAAGTAGAAAATAGCTTAAGCCGGTGCTAGGGGAGGTTAGAGGTTTTGTTTCCTACATTACCTCTCATGAACAGACTCAAAACAACCGAGTCTTCTACTTTATTATCTTGGTTGTGTTTGTTGACATGTCATTATTTAATAATGTGTATGTTATTGAATATGTTTTTATTATGATGTATTACACACAGAGTTACAAGCTAAACAAGACAAGAAAAAACGTTGAAATGAAGAGTCATATATGAGACAACACTGAACGGAATTAAACTGATATACAAGAGGCCATACACGAGCACACTGAAATAATCGCATACTTTGAAAGCCATAAATTCAGGCGATGATAAAACAAATACTAGAAGCCAAATACGAGAAAACGCATGCACCATAAGTTATACAGAAGCAAACGCTGAATGAAACTGAGATACGAAAAGTCTTACACAATTAAACGCTGAATTATTTAGCAAGTACTGAAAGCCAGACACAAAAATACTAACTAAGTGTACTGGGAGCCTTTAGTGAAAAAGCGCTAATTGTACCAAATGAATTGGCAGTCAATTTGTAGTAATACGATGCTCTTGGGGGCAACATGCGTCTAATTAAATACAAAACATTAGCTCCTAAAGGTGGGATTATATGTTGTTTTTCATGTTACAACAACTCAAGTCAAACACAATCTCAACGTACTGTCATTATACCATTGTTTTGTGTTCTTACTGATATTCTTTCTCCGCTTTTCCTACATACCGTATAATTAGGATATTAACTTTATAAGAAGTACTAATTTCTATATTTATGAGCTTTATGACAAACACATGTACACATAAATCAATAGGATGGATGTGAACTAAATTACGGTATTCTTTGAGTGTTAACATCCTTGAGTACTGGATTTGAAACAACATTTTCGTAAATAGTATAATTAATACATAATACAATCTGACTATCTTTTATGATAACAGATACATTGCTAATTTCATTATAAAACAGCCATGTTTATCATCCACGAAGAGCCTGGCAATTGATTTTTCAGGATTCTGGTTGTCCATTTCTTTCTTAGTTTATTTTTAAAATAGTCAATGCATTATTCAGAAGATAACTTTGTCCGGATGATTTCATCCGGTTGAAATGACATGTGATATCCCACACTGACACGATGTTGACATGTGCATGTTATCGGAGCTTTCCTTCATTGGACATGTTGGATTACAATAAGCGTATTCGTTCTTTGAATTATGTGTGGCTTTAAAGTAGATTACCGCTTATACCGGTGCTAGTGGGCGTGAGATGTGTTATATTTTGTATTACCTCTCATGAACAGACTCAATAAAAATTTCTCTCTTGTTTGTGTTTGTTGCTTCTAAGGGATCCCCTTTTCAATATTTATTGACAGGACCTTCTTTTATTTTAGCCAACGCCACTTACACAATGAAGGTTACCTTACCGAAGTAACTTAGACAAGCCCGGAGGAGTGCTCCCCCTTATTAAAATATGCAAACAATGGAAACTAACACACTATAGAAATTCGACTATAGTCGCTATTGGCATCGAACGGTAAATTCGACTAGAGTCTCGATTGGCAGTGAAAGTGGTTGGTTATTGAGCAAACAAAACAGTAGTGTAAGTAATATAGTATGTGATATTTCGTCGTCAGGAAAAACAGAGTGTACAATGTATATACTAGTATAATGTTTAAGTGAGTTATCCAGCAAATGGTAAATATAGCAAACACTGTGTGCTTTAAGACTATGTAGTGTAAGCCACACAGTATGTGTAGTGCCTATTATAAACATCAAAGCTTTGAGTTCTGCTCAACCCGGGGCTAGGCGGCGTAAATGGTTGCAAGCATATTTCACTACCGTTCATGAACACTCTCAATGAAACCGAGACTGCAATATTTCATATTTATTGCATTCGCATTTACAAGCTCCGTTTACTTTCAATGTAACAGGAAACGTCAATATTCGCCCATATTGACGTGTAGTAAAGTCATATTGGGTGTGTAATGTATACTAGTTCGTGATTGGTGCAATTTTCTGTTCATGTCAAAGAAGGTATGTCACGTGACGTAAACAGTGTCGATTTCACTGTGAAAATTCCCACAATGTAACTACAATTTAACAGTTTATTTAAAATAAATTAGTTTGATGAAAATTAAATGTTAAAACCTATTGTTTTGTTCTAATTCTTCGTTTTTATATTAAAAATACGTTTGTAATAAAAAGGTTATTATATTTGTATTGGGATATATGCACTCGTTCTTTTGCGCATAAATATTGCGCTCCTAAAGTCGCGCAATATTAATACGCAAAAGAACTCGTGCATATATCCCAATACAAATCTACTAAACTATAATTATCGTGTTCGGCCGTTTCCAAAGGTCCACTGTCATACTATTTTATACAATTTTGCGAATGAATGGAACCTGATATAAAAACACTAGGAAGTTTGCCTAAATACATGCAAACAGCATTTGACCAAAGACCTCTTTTATTAAACAATCCAGATTAACATGATTTTAAGGTTCATTCTGTGTTATAATGTATATGTATTGTATAATCACTTTTTGTCATGTTGTAAAACATATCATGCTTTCTTTTGTTATTGTTTCTCAAAATTGTTCATTTTCTGTCCATAAACTGTATAATATTTGCATTATACTGTTCATTTAAAATCATATATTGTGCAAAAATAAGTATAAAAGTCGAACAGGAAATGCAGCTTTCACAGAACACAGTAAACCCCAAAACACGCAAAGCGAAAAATATGAATGGCAATGTTAACAAGGAATAAAGGCATAAGACGTCACAAACACAAAAATGGTTGACAATAGGGCTATCGCCTTGGAACGGTCAGTGGTATAATCGGCCGCTGGGGTGGGGGGGGGGGGACGGTGGGGATAAAACCAGGTTATAGGTTGCACCACCAAACCTCACACTTACCCTACTGTCATCCCAATACAACGGGACAGCGTAAATAAAGAAATCCCCGCCATGAACTATTCTCTAAAATATCATGTTGAACGACAAGGTACTATGTACAATGTTCTACTCTGTTCTGTCTTTACTTTACTTTAAATATATTTTATTGCTTTTCTTCTATATACAAGCAAAAGAGTTGGGCCACAAGTTCTTCCAACATTAATAAAGGCCCGTCCAAACAATATTGTAATTAGATATTGTCTTTAAATTTAAAACTTTCTAAAAAATCAGTACAAATAAGTAAATACCATGTTTTTGCCTAATCATTGTCTAACAATAGTGTCTTTAGGATGTTATTTGCATCATGGATTCAAGCAATCATACAACAACGTAATGACGTATTTAAAATTTCCCTGGAAACTGCTGCAGGATAATCTACGTGCTTGTCATTTGTGATGGGAAATTAAGCCGCTCATCAGCATTACCATGTCTGAACATATTAACTTTATTTCGGCCTACAGACTTCGTCATTTGTAATATTGACCATGTCAATGTACTTGGTGGTCCGTTGTAGTTATTCCAAGTCATACGGCCGTCACACAGCACTAAATAAACGCTAGTTTAAAACATATATAATCATGTATATGTGAATTTAAAAATCAAATTAAGAGCCTAGAACGCCACAATGTAAACTACTCAATGACTGGACAGAAGCCAAAGCAACACGATAACAAACCATTTAGGGTACGACAAGACAAGATTTAAGACAAAAATTAAAAAAAAATCAGTCCAGGATTTAGGTAGACGTCATATATATTCCACAATCTGTCCCGTCATCGACAATCAAAGAGGAAAGCATAGTGGTAAAACTGTAAATGGGTCAACCACTAAACAGGCAGTGCTTTGCAAAATGACAGGATCATAAACTCTTTTTGATAAACATTTTAACAAGTTTAATAATATTGTATGAACATGATTATGACCACAAGACGCATGTAAAGCAAAGAACAATAACATGTCAAATAATGCAAGCTTTATTGCGTAAAACATCAAGTTCACAAACGCAACGCATCGCAAATTGAAATAGAAGTAGATACACAAGTCGAACAGGAAATGTACCACATTCAGCCAAACAACCGCATATAATCAAACAATAATTACAAATTAAAGATGCATGAATTACAAGATGAAAAGCGACGTCAACGCTTTTGGGCGCTATATTTACGCCTGAACAATCACAAGTGGAGACATGTCATTAGTACTAACACATGTAGCTATGGTAGGATATGGGACTGTTACCTTTAGAAAAGGCGATGATCACAATTCCTGGTTGAAGTTTGGTATGAGATACTGTTGCTCCAGGTTTCATGGCATGCGTCGTAGTAAGCTACCATGGCAAGACGATGATTCGAATCATAACAAAAAGCGGCAAAGTCAGTGCTCAATATTATATTGACGAAGTATTGAAACCTTAATACATTGATAGGGAGAAATGGATTCACAGGTGCCCCAAATCCTGCTTTATGGATTTTGGCATTTGGGGTATTATAAAGTGAAAGAAAAAATAAAAGCTCTCTGGCTAGCTTTAAACGAGCATTGCAGGACTTAAATAGTCTTATCTAAAACCATTTATTGCAAACCAATTAAAAGAGTTTCATATTCGTGAACCACCTCTCATATTGGGTACGTTGCCTTGCAAATAGTGATTTATATACCGTTTGATTTAAAGCCACTTATAATGAATAGTATTTCCGCCTACCATAATTCATTTTAATTTGACAAGAGAGCATTAAAATCTTTATTAAAATATAAAAATATAAAGTTCTATGTCAAAATGAAGGTGTTTCACCTTCATAAACTCGTTCTTTCTTAATGCCAATCTAATACTGCGTAGTACTCATATTCCGAAGACATTTTAAAATGCCAATATATTACTAACTTGCCGTAACAAAATGGACCGCTTACATATGTTCTTTGGGTTTCTGTCATTGAAACATTTTCAATAAAATACGCATGCTGGTAACGATTATGAAACTCTACAGAACATCATTTTGATAGATAATCTGTATACGATAATGGGGGATAGTGTTCTGTTATTGGCATTTATTGTCACGCATTGCCATTAATAATGGTTCCGAGTATAAAAGCTACTTTTATTTCAATCAAATGACTTCAAAACACATTAAGATGATTTATTGTTCATCTGATGCGGTGTGGAGCTTCTTTTTGTACGTTAATAGATCAACAAGGGTCGTTTAGAAAGTTCCTAGCCTATTTCCAAATAACACTTTTCAAATTTATTTACCATGTTTGCACTTGGTAGGTTTCGATAAAGGCCGTCTATTTATTAACGGAGATGATAATAATATAGACATTGTGTTAAGCAGTTGTGTATAATATTACCGTCAAATTTGCATTAAATCCCCCGATGTACCCTGCTGTTAATAGAAACAACTGATTAGAAACGTACGCTTCGTTAAAAAGGCACGCTGACATTTTAACACTTGTGTTTACATAAACATTACCTGTGCTATAAATAAACCATTTGGATCTGCAAACTTCCTGTGTTGTGCTTCAAACTGTACTTCTATGAAGAAACAAAAGAGAAAATTAACGTTGTTATAATTATGTTTTTAGAAGAAAAAAACACCAACACACAACTAATGAAACACGCCGGCTTTTGTGTTTTAATGTTTGTTACATACAAAAGATATTTTGGGAGGGCCCAACAACTGAAACAAAATTGAATACCACCATTTGCTCATGCACTTGTATGTCTAAAAGTGTATGAGAGTGGACCTTTGAAAAAAGGCCAAACACGACACATACGAAATATTGCAGTCTCAGTTTGATTGAGACTGTTCATGAACGGTAGTGAAATATGCTAGCTACCGCTCAAGCCCTCTAGCCCCGGGTTGAGCATAACTCAATATTCATAAAATCAATAGTACATCATTTTAACCATCCCGAAGATGGCATGCATATACTGGTGGACGTACAGATCTTTGATTTACAGTTACCTGTACAAATTACCTCTACTAAATACAATAGGCTGGAAGTAGGTATCAGGTTTACATAAAAATCATACAGGGCGAATATGTAGTATTCACAGAAAGAAGTCAAGCAAAAAACACGTATTGAAAAGAACAACAACAAGTATATGGATACAAACTACTACATAATACCACAAAGGAAACAGTTGATGAAAAGGGTACCCTTTTGAAACGGTCAATGGCAAAAATACTGTTGATGATTTAAACCAGGTTCTAGGGTGCCCCAATCCTCACTCACGCTGTTGTAATCCCAATAAAACTGTACAGAGTAAATAAAGAAATACACGGCATGCTGTATTCTCTGACACATTTGGCAGCATTAATATGATATATAAATAAAACAAAAATACGGACATGAATGTATTAATATAAAAAAATAAAATCCTAAAATGCCACAACGCAAGTATTCAATGACTTCGCAGACGGCAGACCTTAACATGAATAAACCATAGACACAATTGAAGAAAACAATTAAAGTATGGTACAGTGTGGACCTACGATGCCGTTGCGTTTTGATGCTGTGGTTTCTAAATAAAGTGTAGTTCAAGTCTTAGTTTTAAATTTAACTTTCCTTTCAGGTGTTAGATAGACGTCATCATATGGTCCACAATATGCCCGGTCATCGTACAATCAACGAGGAAAGCAACGAGGATGAAGGAGCGAACTGTAAGTATATCATTGATTATTGTTGTTAATACAATAAGAAGCATGTAAAGCGGCACATGCTCATACATAATCAACTTCTCTTATAGTCGCACCTAAGTACATATACCCACTTTTCCTGGGTAGAACCAGTAATGTACACTTCCCGCCATCTATCCCGGAAAATTAAGAGCTAACTTCGAGATATGCGATACGGTCGTTGTGGTCATGACCGTTTAAACATAAACGTAGATTTTATCTTTAGATTCCGCTCACAAGAGATGTATGGACGTAGGTATACAAGTCAAACAGAAAATATAGCATTCACAGATCACAGGCACCCAAAACCACGCATACAAAACAAACAATTACAAGAGAAAATAGAAGCTATGTATTCGACACTACAACCATAACATGGTTGACAATAGGGTACCGCCTTAATTGGAACGGTCAGAGGCAAAAAAGGCCGCTAAGGGTTTAAACTAGGTTTGACGTTTAATAAAGTAAGATAAGTGATCACCACACATACAACTAAACTAAAACCCTTATATGTTTCAGTCCCTTGACATCAAACACAATAAATCAGACAGCAGACCTTCGTATGGATTACATAGGTTAACCAAAATAAATGATATATATCCATTTGACGGAAAGGCACGAGGATATCCGACGAGTTCAGCAGTACGAGCTTAGTATGACCCGTCCACCGAAACCAATCTTTTTAGGTTGGCTAGGTGGTCAAGTGGTCTAAGGCGCCGGCCATTGTGCGAGGTGCTCCGTCGAAGTTGGTGTCCTAGGTGCGGGTTCGAATCCGCTGGTAAGTGGTTTGTACTAGGATACTGTGAATTCAGTAAGATGTTTATATTAAAGGGAAATAATTATATATATATATCTGGAACATACGGTGGTACGTTTAGGACACACAACATTCTATCGCTCGACTTTTATTGAGCGTTGAACTTTTTATTTTGAGCGCTCAACTTTTTATGTCGATCTGTAAAATAAATGCATTGTTGCGCGCCATCCTTTCATCTGTTCCAACGGGCTAACTAGCGCTATGGAGTTGGAGGAACAAATACAGATATTTCATCACACTGACCTGAAACAGAGAGAAATTGTGACGGTCTTATCATAACAATTTGGAATTGCTATATCTTGGCGTCATTTGAGACGCTTGCTTCGGTGTCTGAATCTAAAAGAAGATATAAAAATCGAAAAAGTATTTAGAAGTATGATATAAAATATGTTGTTCAGTAGCCCCTATGAAAACCTTCTCGGTTGTCAACCATCTAAACGTAGATATAAATATCGAACAGGAAAAGTAGCATTCAAGGACGACAGTCAACCATAAACATATACAGAAACAATGAACAACTATAAATATGAATAAAAGGCATCCCCATAAACAGGACAATGTAAATAAAGATATCCCACCAGGTTATAATATTTAACAAGCAAGGCAGAATTAATAGGCAATATAAGTAAAACACGTAAATGATCATGTATATATAATATAAAAAACAAAAGCCTAGAAAGCCACAAAGTAAGTTCTCATTGACTTGGCAGAAGCAAGAGCAACAAGAGAACAAACCATTAATGATACGACAAGACAAGATTAAAGACAAACATTAAACGTTACCGTCCTATAAGGATTTAGGTAGCCCTCATCTTAGGGTTAAGTAGGCGCGGTAAACAATCTAGCGCTCGAGTTAACAAGTAGAGCGCTCGAGATAACGTTAGCTTGAAAAATAGTCGTGTGGCGTAAACTTACCACCGTAGGAACATAATTGCAATGACAAATATGTTGAAAGTAAATGTTGACCTCAAGGGCTTCATACGCCATAAATAAAATATCGATGGCTGGATACAGGCAAGCCATTTCCGATTAGTAATGTAAAAATGCTGCCGCATTATCTAAAACTAAGAAGCCTACTAATGGATTTACTTTCCATTAGAAGCTAATGGAGGTTACCCAGCTGTGATCTTAAGAATACAATGTAGTGATTTTTTCAGATAAATGTTGTTTGGACGATTCATTGCCTGTAAATGTAAAACCCTTTGCCAAAGTTTAGGAAGTTATATGCATATCCAGTGCCATACACCGAATTAAGAAAATAAGTTAAATAACCATTGCGTATTAATTCGTTGTCAGGTTGTCGTATTAATGAAAATGGCAACAACATTAACCCCCACATAGCTCGGTTTACCATCAAAAGTCGATTTGGGAATATAGCTTTTACAGAACACAGTTAACAAAGAATGCTGCATTGGTGAAGAAGGAATAAATGATTAAACAGTGCTTTATATCACTTTGAAATAAAAAGCGATATCGGGTTGTAATGAGGAATTGTGAAGAGCAAAACATAAAATCAAGGAGATGAAGTTGATTACTTGAAGTAAATATCTTGTTCTCGATCAATATTCAATTCAAACTGATGGTTTTCAGTTTTCAATTCCCATTATGAATTGTTCCTCGTGTTGTAAACAACAATTTGCATTACGTGGTCCCGCCTTAATTCCATTAAGCGATGGAAAAGCTTATATTAGCAGGATTTTATAACTGATATTTCACAGTAAAGCACATTTAAAACATTTTTTACTGAATGGTTAGAGAATAGTTAATCGATTTAGAATGTCCCGTTTTATTGGATGACAGTAGGGTAAGGGTGAGGTTTGGTGCACCCTAGAACCTGGTTTAAACCCCCAGCGGCCTTTTTTGCCACTAACCCTTCCAAGTCGGTAGCCCTATTGTCAATCTTTTTTGTGTTTGTGACGTGATATGCCTTTATTCTGTATTACTATTGCCAAATGTTTTTCTTTTTGCGTGTTTTTGGGTGTTCTGTGAAAAGAAATATAAAAAGATGAAGCTGCATTTTCTGTTCGACTTTTATACTTACTTTTGTAAAGAAAACGCTCGAATAAAATGTGCTCATCGTCAGTGGGCGCTTTAATTGGCCTAACCTGCCCAGACCGATATCTGCAAGTAAGACATATGCCGAGACTAGTTTTGTGAATGCTAAGTAAAATGCCCGAGTGGCATTTTTTTGCCACTGACCGTTCCGAGGCTTTAACCCTATTGTCAATCCTTTTATGTGTGTGATGTCATATCTTGCCTCTTATTCATCTTTATAGTTTGTTTCTGTTCATGTTTGTGGCTGACTGTGATCCTTGAATGCTTCATTTCCTGTTCGCCTTTTATATCTACTATTTATATGGAGGATTTTAGCATTGTAGACATGTTTTCTTGGATATTGCGGTTATTTCTCCGAGATCAAAGGAATGCAGGTTAACCTATTTCTTCTTTATTGCAAAAGCAGCATGACAGCATTCAATTTGATGTAAGAGCATGTTACCTGTATGATAAACTGAAATCGAAAGCATCTGCATCTAAATGCGTTCATACGAAAGGGTGCGTATCTTACACATTGTCTTTAGATGTCTCTTGGGCGGTATACATTAGTATGTGTCATTGCGAATGTTTAAAGTATAAACAAGCTTATGTTTTTCATATGCCGTAGAAAGATCTAAACGTCGAATTAAATTCTTAAATTTACATCTGTTTTTCAGACTTGAATAATGTAAATACGTTGTATTTGTCCTCTATATTATAAAGGATCTTACATGAGTACTAATTCATTATTGAACTTATTAAACTATTTGGCAAAATGATATAATGCGAGGCTCTTGCCGAGTATTTAGGCCTTGAGCCAGGACCCAAAATTTTCGATATTGTTACCAACTCGAGGAACAAATTCTACCATCACTTTTTGAAAAGAGCAATGTATATAGATTACATTTTTCCATGATAGAAATCTGGAACAGGTAGCTTATATAAGAAAGAATTCGAACATTAATAGGTTATCATTGTAGCGCTTTCATATAAGTTTTTGATGCTCATTTTTGAATGTCATGTTTGAGTGAATAATTATTGATGTACTTTTTAAAGATGCACTTAAGTTTACAATTCATTGAGTTACATAAAGCGTAAATAAGCTCTTTTTTAGCACTGAATTCAGTTTAAAATCTCTATTTTGCTTCAAATTAGAAGTCAATTTACCCCATCCACTATATTTTAATGCATTTAGTTTAGTTAATATTTTTTACAATATATGTGTAAACTTGTAAGAATCAGTAATTTACAACCTTTCTACATGATTTAAATAATATTATAACATGAATAAGGGATTGTGATATGATATATTGATGGGATTAATTACTAAGCAATGTTCATGGCATTGCACATATGTGTTCAGTAAGCCTGATAAGTTGAGACACATGCCACACTGGAAGTATAAGCCATCCTCAAGGTAACTGCAACATAAATAGTATTGACATGTTTTGATATGTTCTGATGTATACATATATTGCACAGACGACACATAGTCCAAAAGATTCTAGATAAAGGAAATGTGCGATTTAACGTGTTTTTTTTAAACAAAAGTCCTTTTTAGGTGTATGCGTCATGGCAATACTGATTACACATTTGGATTATGTATTACTCATAAATACATGAATTAAACATTGCATATTGCAACGCAAAATCTTAAAAGTTGTCTATTTTAATACTTTTTAATTACATTTATGCATATTTTAAGAATGTTTACACCTGAAATACCCCACCCATATATAACACAATGAAGAATTCTGCATATGAAATGTAAAAATAATAGTATATGCATTAGCACGAACCATTTTTGTGTTACTGAAAAAAGAATCAACGAAGATGTATTGATTTAAATTGGGGTTTTACGGCGCACCAACACAAACATGTTATATGGCGCCAACAGGAATGAACATTCGACCGGGCTCACTCTTCATTAACATCTAGATAAAAAAAAACAGAATGTGCCTAAAACCTCCTTACCTGCAGAACTGATGCAAATTCTCTAGTAAACACTCCATATTTCGCTGGAGCCACGATCACTGCCACCATTGAAGTAGCACCTGAAACAATACAGGTTTCATGATGAAAAAAAGAACAAAAATGACAAAATTAACATGAATTCGGGAAAATTTTACCCCTATGCCTGAATATGCAGTGGTCATATGCTTGCCCGGGAACCACACGGCGTCGACGAAGAAATATCTTTAGGGTGTTATCCAGATCACTGTACTAACTACTTACCAGGCAACTATTTGTTAGTACTGGTGCAGTTGTTACAATATCACCTGCTTAGGATATGTATCTAAACATAGGTTGTGATGTTCTCCGTACTTGATTTAGAGTATGAAATTAACCTAGGATAGTAAGCATCAACCCTACTTTTGCGCATTCGCATGCAAGTGGAATGATTATTACCTAAAAAAGAAGGTGTATTGCCAATGAAGAGAGAGAGGTAGTGTGTGTGTGTTGTTGGGGGTGGGGGAGGGGTTTGGGTGGTGGGGGAAACTGCCCTTAGACACCTATGTTTCTTTAACATGATAGGAGAAAAACAAACAAGCGATACACGGGATCGCCTGGTTTACTTCCCTATCCGACGGACGAGAGTAAATAAAAGTGTCTTGCCCAAGAACACACCGACAAAATTCACTGGCTCCGATGAGGCTTGAACCAGGGTCCTCTGAATTTAAAGTCCCCCGTGCTATCCACTGCTTCAACAGGCTGTATGCGCTCACGCAGGATGATTGCATTAAAATACATACAACTAAAATGTTAATCCGTCATAAAGGTTATATCCAAGAAGCTGGGTTCACAACGGTCTCTCTTATCTAGCAAGTTAGCATCAAGTTCATGTATGTCGAGTTGAAATATGCCTGCAAGCCTTATATATGCCCAGCTCATTGCTGCTTTGATAAACTTGGCAATTAATGCCTTGGGATAAAACAGGACAATTAAGAATACTCAGTACATATTATCTGATTAAAATAATATGACTTAATGTGACAATATAACATACATAATATTATAAGAAATTAAACGCTTCCAGATAAGAATCGGTACCCAGTGCATCGAGATAGATTACATTTAGTGATCACGGTTAGTTTACTGGTGTTTACTCTAAAAGCTATATCCGACATACAGGTGCTACTGCAGTTAAAGTAGCTTTCCCGCCAACAACAGCCGCATTTTACAACATATGTACATCGTTTCTAAACCTACTGACCACGAGGTATATACATAACTTACATCGTTTGAGAATCAAAACTCTATAGATACAATATAAAAAGCTTTAACCAGCCAGACAAAAATAAATAAATGGATAATTCATTTTACACTTATTCAATTACGGATATTACAAAAAAAACATGAATAAACATATACTTTTAAGCGACACATATGCATTATTGTATGAGATGAACACCTGGATAGAGTTTTGTAAACGGTTTTTGTAGTGAAATTTTGTCGTAATTTGGCGGGTTATTTTAAAATTTGTATAACAAATACCTAAAAATCAACAGTTAAACGAACATGCAGTGGTCTACTTTGTGATTTTAGTTCGTGGATTTATTCAATATGCGATTTGTAAACATGGTTAAATCTTCATAATGGAATACCTTATCAAAAGTCACATTCACTATATATTTCAATTCGCTTAAAACCTTTGAAGTTAGTTTTTGAAAAGTGAACAACTTCAAGCCATAAACAAGAGACCCACTCGCCTTGTCTCAAAGTGCTCTCATGTTTTAAGAAACAACAACAATTTCTTTATATAAATCTGTAACACAGTGACCCCCGTAGTGGCCATATTTGACCCCATTGTCGCCATTTGAACAAAACTAGGTAGAGGATCATATGCTTATGATACATGCGAACTATTATTTAGCTTTTGAAGTATCAGAGAAGCTGTTTGAATATCATTTCCTATATAATTCAATGTTGACAGGGCCAAATTTGATTCCAGGTTTGATTCAAGGGACACCATTTAAATTATTTGGTACAGGACAATAATCTTAAGCTATATGTAGCTTATTACACCTCTAGCTCTTGTAATTTCAGAGAAGATGTTTATAGACGTTCCTACATAACTCTATGTAAATATGTGACCCCCGGGACCGAGCGAAATTTGACCATAAGATCACCATTTTAACAAAATAAATTGGTAGAGATCGATACTCTTATGCTACATGCATCGTATTAGACGTATAGCTCTTGTAGTATCAGAAAAAGAATATTTTTATGGACTTTCGTATATAACTCTTTGTAAAACTTTAACCCCAGAACCGAACCATAGTTGGACACAGAGTCACGTTTTGAACAAAAGTGGTAGAGAACCATAAGCTTGTACAATATGCAAAATAGTAGACCTCTGGCTCTTATTTTTTTTTAAAGAAGAGATTTTAAAGATGTTTCTATATGACTCTATGTAAATATATGACCTCTGGGGCGGAGCCAGATATGACCCCAGAGTCAACATTTTAACAAACTTGCTAGTGGAGCATAAGCCTATGATTCATGCATAATATAGGACCTCTAGCTCTTACAGTTTTAGAGAAAATATCTTATTTTTAAAGATTTCCTATATAACTGTATGAAAAAATGTTACCCCCGGGGCTGGGCCATATTTGACCCTGGGGTAGCCATTTTATAAATACTTGGTAGGTGACCCTAAGTGTATAATACATGCAAAATATTAGACATGTAGCTCTTCTAGTTTCAACGAAAACGATTTTTTTAAAGAAACAATAGTTTTGCTTAAAAGGGGGAGATAACTCTAATAACAGGAATCAGCTACCCTGTTCACACTGCTATCATGGATCTTTTGTTTCTCTACAAGGTACTCAATAACATGGTACTAGTAACAATTTGTCCCTTGAGATGGTAACAAAAAAGTTTATGGCTCACGGTCTAATTATATCATTTTTGCTAACGAGTTTAATAAATTCAATAATGAAGGAGAACGAATGTTAGATTATATTTATCACATAACTCACATATCGACTTTTATTGCATTTTGCCCGTCGCTTTAACACGCGAAACCGTCATATTATACTTATTTGCATACTTATATGATATTGATATATCGAAAATATAGAATGGTATTATTCCACTTCCACGCCGTAAGTTATGTGATAAAGTGTTTTAAAGCTGTAATACGTACTCTTAAAACATCGACGTTGCACGAGTTTTTATAGCAACGTACGTCAGTTAGCACGTGCACGTCAATACTTCTACGTCAAACAAAAAAACAACACAGAAACAAATTCATCATACAAATTACTAGTAACTGAACCTTGTTTGTTTTAGCTCCATCCCCATGAGTAAATATTTTTTTCTGGAAAACATTAAAGTATTAAGTTTTAAACGTTAATGCGTTTCATTTAAGGCAATGCAATAGAAATGTAAATATACATAGTTGATAAGACTCTTCGTACTCTTGTAACATGAAATACTAACAATTCACTGTGTTTCAACGTTGTGAATTGTAACATGAATGTTTAAAATAGTATAAATTAAAGTAAATACAATCAACTGCCATTACACAACCGACACACTTAACGTATTTAAACAACAGTTTTAAAATTCACTCGGCCTATGTTTGATCCGTCATTAAGTAAAATATACGCAAGCGTGTATATTTCCTTTGAATATTAGCTTTCCATTTCCCAAATAACGTGCAAAAATACTTCGTTATATATATTCTTATTTCATTGCATGCAAGGCAAAACGAACTCCTTTGCTTCGCATGATATTTTATTGTTCAGCCATATATTCAGCTTATTTTACAGGACAATAGCGCAAGACCTTACATATTTCCTCAGAAACTGTTGCCAATTGTGGTGATATCCTTATAAGCAGCACTTTGATATGCCTTCCCCTTTAAGTTTACACCATATAGATACCAGTCTGAAACATGTATAGTAAATATATGTGTATGTGTTTGTAAAATAATATATATGCACATAAAGTAGATATCATTTGAAAAATATCATTTGATTGAAAAAGTATCGTCCTCTTCAAGAAGCTTTTATTGCCTTCAATCATTCACTCAAAATACCCGTATGGGGAATATTTATATACGAGAACGATCTATACTGTCTACCAAAATAATACATAAAGAATAACGGATGCAACCTTTCCCATCATCAAAGTGCTCTTCATAGAGCACAGTAATACGTCCTTCTTGTTTCTTCATTTCTTTTTATTGAAAAACATTATGCAACAACAGCTTTGGATCCTATATATCATGTGTAATGCGCCGATTGCTTCCGTTTAAAGGAAATTGATAAAAGCGTAGCAAGCTGTAGAAATATTATTTGTCTAGAAATCGTATTACTCGGATTATCAAATAGATTACGTCATCTCCTAGACTTAGATTATTTGCGAAGTGGCAGCACAAAATCAATATGTATTGATAAGCATGTCGAACTGGTATCTCACGTATACTAACGGAGTCTATACAACACAGGTGCTTAATATTTAACCATAGCTCCAAACTTTACATACATGGGACTTGAGTGAAGTTCTAGCTGAATTAAAACACGAAAACATATGTTGAGAAGCACATAACTCGACATAAGAACTAGTAATAGCTCATTTTAAATACAGAAAAATACTTTGAGAATCACATGTCTCGAAGTAAGACCTAATACATGTTTAATAATGATGACGCCTACCTAAAATCCTGAAAAGAAAAGTAACAAATGTGTCTTCAATCATATATCGTCGTGTCCTTATGGGGTTACTCGCTTGAATGTGGCTATGGCTTCTGCCAAGTCATTTGAGAGAATTCTTCGATATTCATATATACATGATTATATCTGAGTATTTATTATATATCGTTTAATTATCCTCCATTGTTTGTGAGAGGAGATTTCTTTAACCATAGAATTCAATTTAAGCCCATGGTACCCTTATAGTCTAACATTTATATTATGCACATTTTAACTTATATTTTTAAAAATGCCTTTGTCGTATGGTTTTAAGTAATTTTATAGTCTTACTCACATACGAGTAAACCTTTTGAATTGCTATAAAACTGTATGTTGATAGTTTTGCCAAATGGAAAGCTCGATGACGTGGTATTTAATTATAAGTATTCGTCTCCATGTTTAAATCCACTGGTTTAAACCGTTTTAAAACTATTTTATTTAGTTTGTATTGACTTCTTTGTTTAGCAAAAGGTCTGCAAATTATTTTAAACTAAGTTATGCAAAAGTGCACAGGTAAACCAAAATACTGTGTCGTTTTTATAATAACCGATCTATTTAAAACAAATGAAAGACCAGAACTTCAGACTATAACCAGAGGGAGGTCGTCCAGACATGTACAGCATTTTCGATACAATCGGTACAATCATCGAGCATGGTCATTACAGCTTACTTCATGTAGTACACTCATACGCACGTACAACAAAACACATGGACAAGAATTGCATTATCCACGAAAACCTCTGAAATACATCATAACAATAGGTAAGTTTTGCAAGTTTTGTTTAAATATCTACATGCATTTATATACAGTTTAAATTATGTATATCATAACATACAACACTTTTCTTTATATTTATTATTGTTCGTATTTAATATTGCGGCATATGCTATAAACTCTAAAAAGAAAAGTTGATAAATCCTTTACAAGGCAGTTTAATATTTGTAGAACAGTGATAAATCTAAATGTGCACGACATTGGTTAAATGATTAATAAAGCTACGCGCTCCAAATGCGTTTTTGTCAAGCTTGCTACTATGACTGATTAATTCCCATATCAATTTGCCGCATTTAATGAGTACCAGCATTCATTGACCCAATATATCATATCACTTCATCACGAAACACGAAGAGATAGATTCGGGTTTTATAGGCTATGACGAAAGTAGGAAATATTTGATCATTAAATATATAATGTGCTAATAAATATATTAGGTTATAGTCATTGTATGATTCATTAACCAAGCATATAACTCCAAAGAAGCTTTAAAGTTGTTTGTATTGTGTACCAACAATACAAACCAATGTAATGACAGATTTTGATTTTTTGTATAAAACGTTTGATAATACTTGGATTTATCTGTATCAGAATTATGATTTCAATGGCGATTCCGAGTATTTAAAATAACCATAACCAAAATACAACTGTTCACCGAACCTTTTTTATTCTGTGACTTTTCAGGAATTGTATTTGTGTATAAATGCGCCCGATTGAATACTCTTATTCTGTTGGAGATGCATTTAAAATAAAATCGGTACATTTTCCTTTTAGTTACAACAAACCGGATATATTTCAAGGATACAATAATAAATATAACGAGGCGGGTCATTATTGTATCACTCCATGTCGATGTTATCCCATCACAATCGCAAACTGCTGTGGCAGTGCTTCATGTGTTGCCGAAAGAATGTATACTATTGTTTCAAGATAAATGATAGTATTCGACGGCCTTCGCAATGAAAATCAAAGGAGTGATACTGCTACATGCGCTAGAAATTAATTACTGGTTTACATTTGATCAACATATTATTGTATAGATTGTATTATTATTGTATAATTGTATCGCGAAACCACCAGATTTACGACCCTATCCGATAACAGAAGTTAAGTATTTGGTGTCCTAATCATGGACCTACAGAAGTAACCCAGAAGCACGGCTGAGGCTCGAAGCGCTGAGCCACACCGCCTTCTTGAATCCCGACTTAAAAAATACTAGAATGATATTATGTCATCAGACAATGTCCTCGAAATCCGCTCCACACTATCATGCAATATGACTAAGTGTAATATATCAGATAAAACAGATCATAATAATACATAAACATTTGACTCATATTTTATAATTGTTCATGGGAATATATATTATCTATGGGCAATTCCAATCAAGTCCTAAATCCACTTCAGCAAAATAAAAACCGGCATGGCCCTGAAAATGGGATTGACAGTTATTGTCTTATTGGAGAAGCCCTATTGCAGAAGTAAGGCATTCAAATGAAAAGAAAGTTTAGTTAGTAACGAAAGCAAATAATCAAATTACATTTGATATTTCATGGCTTCTGATTTCCGCTAGGATAACGTTTTATGTAATCAGTATTTAACAGATTGTGGATCCTCTGATGATGTCTACGTAATTCCTGAAAGGATGGTAACGTTTGATGTTTGTCTTCAGTCTTGCCGAGTCATGCCATTAATAGTTTAATCTATTGTTGCTCTAGTCACTGCTGTGTGGCTTACTATGTTTTGTTTCATATATACATGATCATCTTTGTTGAACTTACGTTACTTATTAATACTGACTTTGTTCGAGGATATATTCTAACGGGGATATCTTTATTCACATTGTCCAGTATTATAAGGATGAAACCATGGTAAGAGTGAGGTAAATTGCACCCTAGATCCTGATTTAAACGTTCGTGGCCTTTTTGCCATTGACAGTTTCAAAGCGGCATCACTATTGTCAACCCTTATGTTTTGTGGTGTCGTATTATTTTCCCCTTTTTTATTTGTCACTAATGCGTAGGCGTGTGGTTGGTTGACTATGTTCTGTGAATGTCCTGTTCGACTTCGCTCTTCGGGTCATTTAATTTGATTAGATACCGGGACCTTACGCCGTACGACATGGGGAAGCATATAACTCCATGTCCACCGCCGTATGAATGCCATCTTCGGGATGGTTAAAATTGTGTACTATTGATTTTATGAATATTGAGTTCTGCTCAACCCGGGGCTAGAGGGCGTTAGCGGTAGCTAGCATATTTCACTACCGCTCATGAACAGTCTCAATCAAACCGAGACTGCAATATTTCGTATGTATCGCGCTCGGCCGTTTCCAAAGGTCCATTGTCAAACTCTTTTTTTTATAGCACAGTGGCGTTGCTTGTGGAGTGTGGCGGCAATAAACGTCTCCCGCGCTTGCAATCAGTACTGTTATTCATTCCATCTTTTGATTCGGTGGTTCCACTACTCCGGCCGATAAAAGGCTCTGTGTATTGTTTAACCACTTATAGGATATGTTGTCTGCTTTTTAATTTAGTCTTTTGGCTGTTACTTGTGATACGCAGGCTTCATAACCGCTGCTCCCAACTAAATTCCATTATGTTTATTTCGCTCTTCGGGGCATTTAATTTTATTAGATACTGGGACCTTACGCCGTACGACATGGGGAAGCATATAGCTCCATGTCCACCGCCGTATGAATGCCATCTTCGGGATGGTTAAAATTGTGTACTATTGATTTTATGAATATTCAGTTCTGCTCAACCCAGGGCTAGAGGGCGTGAGCGGTAGCTAGCATATTTCACTACCGCGCATGAACAGTCTCAATCAAACCAGACTGCAATATTTCGTATGTGTCGTGATCGGCCGTTTCCAAAGGTCCATTGTCATACTCTTGTTGTAACTCCTAAGAAATGTGAATGCAACACATCAACATTTTGCTATGCTCCAGCAGGTCATGTCATCACTGGTAATTTTGATATTGTTGATAAACGTATTCGCATTTGTTTTCGAAAGGTCCTAAATATAGATTACCTTCAACAATTGATTTTAATGCCTGTCGTGCCCAGATCGCCCACTCCATTGAAGATTTTAGTATAAAATGGTGTCGTAGAGAATATGCGGACCCAAACTCGCTTTCTACTTCGAAAAAGTCAATTCTTAAAATTATAGATACACGTATTAACTTTTGTAATGCTAACCCCTCTTTACTTTCTCCGAGACCTAGGTTTTCCTTTCGTAATTTAAAATCGGGAATTCAGGAATTTCATAATAAATTTGTTTTAGTTCCTGCAGATAAAGCAGCTAATAATGTAATTATTGTTTGACGCCTACATTACGTCAATGTTTTATCTCTGAAACTCGGCAGCACCAATTCGTATACTCCAGTTAATTCTACGGAGGATGATGTTGTTTCCGCACATATCACTTTCAAGGCTGGTGTAAACTATAATCAAAATAAACTGCCTACCATGTACTGGATTCCTAAATTACATAAATATCCGTATAAGGCTCGCGTTATTTCTAATTCTAGTGCCTGCACCACAACAAACATCTCCAAACGTTTAACTTCTTGTCGTACTGCCGTTAAAGATCAAGTTAAACTATACTGTGATAAAACTCTGGGATTAATTTATTTTGGTCTATAAAAAATTCAGGAGACGTTCTTGATACATTTTTCAATAAAGGTCAAGTTTCATCAATACTATATACAACCTTACCACATCACCTTATTAAAGACAAGCTAATTTCTCTGATTCAAAAAACATTCGCTGGAGAAAATACTACATTTTTGGCATGTAATAATATTAAAGCGTTTTTTACTAACGGCAGTTTAGACAATTATACAATGCGGACTTGCTATGAAGTTTGTGAAGCACTCATCTTCCTGTTAGATAATATTTTCGTCAGGTATGGTACCACCGTTTATAGACAAATTGTTGGTATCCCTATGGATACGAAATGTGCACCACTTGTTGCAGATTTGTTTTTATTTTGCAATGAAAGAGATTTCATGTTGAGTCTTTCACCAGATACCCAGGCAGATGTCATTGGAGCTTTTAATGACACCTCTCGGTATCTGGATGACATACTGAACATTGACAACCCTTTCTTTCCAATTATGGTTGATAATATTTATCCTAAAGAACGTCAGCTTAATAAAGCTAATATATCTGATAATAACGCTTCTTTTCTTGATTTAGATCTCTCGATTGAAAATGGTAAAATAATTAGCAAAATCTATGACAAGAGAGATGATTTTAATTTTGACATTGTTAATTACCCCCCACTTGGATGGGGATGTTCACCGAGCAACTTCTTATGGGGTGTATGCGTCTCAACTTATTCGTTTTTCAAGAGCTTGTACTCGAGTTGAGGACTTTAATATTCGTAATCTTTGTATAACTAAAAAGCTACTCAATCAGGGTTACCGTTATCATAAACTTCGTAAAACCTTTGCACAATTGTATTATCGTAACCCCGATCTTCTTTCCAAATATTAAAGTAATTGAAGGACTCTTCTGCGACAAGGACTATCACAACCTGACTTCTAAGGTGATGTGATTTATAAACTTCGCAAGATTCTTGGTTATGATCACTTTCATACTATCTTTGTTAAACTTGTTAAAACGTTTATCAAAAGAGGTTATGCCTCTATCATTTTGCAACGTACTGCATGCTTGGTGGTGGACCCTTTTACAGTTCGCCACTATGCTTTTCTCTTTAATTGTACGATGACCGGACAGGCTGTGGACACTATGATGACGCCTGACTAAAGCCCATTGGGACGGTGGTGTTTGATGTTTGTCTATGATCTTTCTTGTCGTGCCCTTAATGGTTTATTCTCTTGTTGCTCTGTGTTCTGCCAAGTCATTGAGTACCTTCATTGTTGCTTTCTAGGCTATTGTTTTTCTGTATTATATTTACACGAGCATGTTTGTGTTTTACTTATACTGCCTATTGATGCTGCCTTGTTGGTTAGAGATTAGGTCATGGCGGGGATTTCTTTATTTACACTGTCCTGTTTTAATGGGATGACAGTAGGGTAAGTGTGAGGTTGGGTGCACCCTAGAACCGGTTTAAACCCCCCAGTGGCCTACTTTGCCACTGACCGTTCCAAGGCGGTAGCCCTATTGTCAACCCTTTTGTGTTTGTGAAGTCGTTTGCATTTTTTATTACTTTTGCCTTTTCGTTTGTCTGTTTGCGTGTTTGTTTTTGTGTTTTGTGGTTGACTGTCGTCCTTGAAAGCTGCTTTCCCTGTCCGATATTTTTATCCTTCTTCGTAGGGGCTACTGAACAAAATATTTGATATCATACTTCTAAATACTTTTTACATCTTCTTTCTTGAACATTTTAAGATGATTGACATTAATGACATTGTCAAAGATTTATGTAAATCAAACGCATTGTCTTGATCCAGCAATCATTGTGAAGGGAACGGCAATCAGTACAGTCGAACTTCCTAAAGGATCACCTTTATCAGTATTTATTAACATTCACACTAGCGTTCGGTTAGTGCAGTGTGGCGGCTGTAAAATGTCTCCCCGTGCTACGAATCAGTAGTGTTATTTGTACTGGTCCTTTGGGACCAACGAGCCCAATATAGGTGGTTTTGAAGTAGAATACCGCTTAAGCCGGTGCTAGGGGGCGTGAGAGGTGTTGCTTCTTTCATTACTTCTCATGAACAGACTCAATAAAACCGAGTCTGCTGCTTTATTCTCTTAATTGTGTTTGTTGCTCCCAAAGGATCACCTTTATTAGTATTTATTTCTATATGAGCCTCATCGCTGTTCAATGTGTTAATTATAGTTGAGTAACCCCCTATTATACAACAATAATAATGTTTATAAAATAAAAACAATAATAAGGAGTAGACTGAATGGTTTATAAAATAGTCACTATGCTCCAACGATATGTAACGGGATACCATGAAAATGGTGAACTCAAAGAAGAGGAATAAGAAGCAGATTCGATTTAATTGAGTATGTTCGTGAGAGGTAATACAGCTGCAACACCCCTAGCATCGGCATACGCGTTATTCCATGTTAAAGACCGTATTATTTACAATAGCCTTCAGGATGTTGGTTGGACATGTCCAAGTCTAATAATTTTAATTTGCTTTTAATTTTTAGATCATAGTTTGATTATATAATTGTTCATTTTTTCATGGGTGTGCGGGTAGCTCCGAGTAGAATGTATCCTCTTGTTATAGAAAAAACAAGATTTTGTTTTTAATTAGTGGAATACATATATACAAGTACATACTGAGCTAATGGTATGCTCGACATATATGTCAAAATTGTGTGTGAAATATTTTATTGAATATGTCGAAAAACTCCGAAATGTGTGTAATTTAAGAAATTTGAATATAAATTCTTTAGAAGCATGGCAACCTATATAGTTTTATTTGTTTCGAAAGAAATGTCATAGCACCTTGTCATATAAAAGTTTCAAACGGAAGCTGAGCGATAAAACATACTTTATTTTTTTTATTCTTGAATTACCATTTGAGTCATGGTTTCTTTCTTCAAAAAAAGGTGGGATACGGTCCATATATTTTGCATTTTAAATTAAAAAGACGAAATGCATACGGTATCGCATCCATTTTCCAATATATCTGATATATTGACTTATACTGACTTATGAAATAAAACAAAATTCAAATCGGTAATATATAGAGGATATTTGTTGGTTTGGAGTGAATATAGGATTTATTTTCATCCGGAAGTGAGAAAACATATATTTTCACGAGTGCTAATCCTATACTCACTCCAAACCAATAAATATTATATTTATTATATACTTTTTATCATGGAACACTATCAAACTGTTTCAAACAGAAAATATGTTTCGTTCCGACAGTTCCCCTTTAAAGTATTCGCGGATAAATATAGTAACGCCAGCGCGTGAGACGATTTGCATATATTTAGTGCGCATATAATACAGTTCTAAACTTTGACACGAATTATGACTGTTATAAGCCCATGTAGGAAAAAGTAGTTACATTTTTTCCGGTGCCGGAAAAAATGGAACTACTTTGTGAAAATATAAACAATGAGAATATAAGGTTTATTCTAACCATACAATCCACTATTTCACTCGGAAGTATATAATAAATAGCATGTGTACCACATGTATTATTGAACCTCATTCTAAAATCATGTTTCCGGTCCCCCTTTCAAACGTGCAAATGCCTATGTATAAACCTGTTAAAAGTTTAATTACTAAAGACGTTACTTGTATGCTTTATATTCGTTTCGCACCAATTTAGCTTTATGGTTAATATCTCAGGACTGCTACTTGTCTTCATAAAAATTATATAACAAACAACCGTAATAATAAATGTCAGTTCTCTGTACGAACATCTAGGGGGATAATCTAGGTGGTTTTCAAACATGATGGCCAATTATAGTTGCCACTGAACGTGCTAATTTCTCAAATTAATACTTTTGTTTTCCGTTAGCTTGCCCCTAGACTCAAAATTGCACTTCAGTGTTTCTCTTTGGACCTGTTTCACCAACATATGCATAACCGTGCTTCTCGAAGACGTAATATACAAAATACATTTGTTCAAAAGAAACAGGACACATTTCGTGAATATACTGCGTAAGGTAAAACATCTAAAAATACTAGTAGTACTTATGAAATAGTAGATATAAAACTCGAACAGGAAAAGTAGCATTCAAGGACGACAAACACAAAGAAACAAAGAACAACTATATATGAATATGAATAAAACACGCATATTCCACTTTTCCCGTACTTTCGTCCTAGCCCGTAAATGGCTTCCCCTATTTTGCTTGTGCAGAGACATTCATCAGCGAACATATAAAAAAAATAAACCATCCAGCTTCCTGGATCTAAACCTGGACCACTGGCGATCAATGTGGATGTTCCTATTTGTATGGAATATCGCACTCGGGAGCTTACATATCACGGACAATTCTAATGTATATTCCTAACTGCCCGATGCATTGTTTATTGTGTTTGTTAAAATTAATAGAGGATACACGTAATAAAATAAAACGAAATGAAATAAAATCTGTTATTCACGACAAAACAACAAATTTTCTTCTTATTTTATGCTTCATAATCAAAGTCTACTGCAGTATTCAGATTTCTTTTTTAATTTGAGGACGTCATTTGTTTAGTATGATACAATTGCTGTTTTTTAATTCTACCTAACTTAAATTACTTAACCGATTTCAATAATCTTCGACTCATTTTCTTAGTTAAGTTATGTCCAATCTAATGATATAACTTCTATAGGAACTTTCTGAAAAAAGTTGTTTTTGAAAAAATGACAAACATATATTTTCATTGTAAATGACATCAATTCTGAATACATGACCAGTTTTAAAAATTATAGCTAATTTTTTTAGACCATTTACAGTCGAATGATATATATTAAACAGTTATTTTTTAAAACAAATAAAAAAAAGGTTTTTGATATTGAAAAATGTTATTCCGATGTAAGGGAAGAAATCGACCCCCATACCGCGGTCATTTTGCTATGATACCGCGGTCATTTTGCTATGTAAAATGACCTCCTTCTGCAAAACGTGTACTCCATACGTAACATTTTGACGCCGGAAGGGGGTCAATTTTATACAGTAGAATAGTAGAAGAATGAACCTGGAACGCCATATGCTTGCCATCTTCGGGATGGTTAAAATTCTGTACTGTTGATTTTTGATGAACATTGAGTTCTGCTCAACCCGGGGCTAGAGGGCGTGAGCGGTAGCTAGGATATTTCACTACCGCTCATGAATAGTCTTAATCAAACCGAGACTGCAATATTTCGTATGTGTCGTGCTCGGCCGTTTCTAAAGGTCCATTATCATACTCTAGATACAACGAGAATATAGTTTGTTTCTATTTTTTATATGTGCAGATAAGCCAGTTGCGTATATTTTGTCAAAATAAAAATTTGAAACATCCAATGGTGCTATCGCTATCGCTTTCGGTTTTTATTTTTATTTTGCTAACTTAGCACACCTATTACCACATGCATATACACGTGTCCAATAAATGACCTTACTTGGGATCAGGGTGAATTTGTGATCTTAGGAATTACTATGCCAACATATTTAAGGAATGTGGTTGCATTACATTATGACAGACGAAATAAATGAAATCAAATCATTACTAATTTCCTGGTCAAAAAGAATACTCACACCCTTTGGACAAATCACTGTCATAAAAAGCTTAGCTCTACCACAGTTAAATCACTTAATTTCATCATTACCTAATCCACCTGAAGAGCAGGTCACACTGTTGCACTACGTGTGTTTTAAATTTCCTCTGAAATAAAACCCCAGAAAAAATAAAGAGATATGTTGTTACCCAAGACTATGATTATGGTGGACTTAGAATGATCAATTTTAAACAGTTAATATATTCTCTGAAATTAACGTGGATAAGAAGACTTTTGATTGGGAATAAAAAATGTATGGAAATCCATAAACATATGTACCCATTCACCACCAATATGTTTATGGATTTCCATACATTTTTTATTCCCAATCAAAAGTCATTTCGGTAACGACTATGTACAAAATAACTTCCAAAACATATGCAATTTCTTCTGGAAGGATGTTTACACAAGTCTTAACATCCTATTAGATGTTAAAAACCCATTGTCATGTAATCGTTATGGTACAATAATAACATTAAGATCGGTAGATCAAGTTTTTTTATTATATAAAATATGGTATGATAAAGGTATTCTATTTATTAATGCTATAATGGATAACAAAGGTAATCTTCTCTCTTTTTCGCTATTTATCGAAAAGTTTGCTGTACATTCTCATTGTTTTAGAGTATGAATGACTGCAGCAATACGTGACTTCCCTCAGTTCTATCAATTTAGAAAATTCGTCAATAGTGTCCCTAATAACAAGCGCACAGAAAGGCTGCCGTCCCATTTATGATATATTCATTATATCAAATGTACAATAATAAGAGGAGCCTAGGGCATTTTAGGTAGTGATGTTTTAGGTCAATTCACTACCCACAATTTTGGTTATTTTACCTACAATTTTAGTGATAAAGTTTCACAACGTTGGTTTATGTGAAATATGAATGTCTAGTTCATAAGTTTAATTTCCAATAAACCACATGTTTAACATGTATTCATAAGTTAATAAAACAATAAATAAATACTAGGTACCTTCACATATAAATAGAATCAAAGAACAAATCTTTTAATAATAAAATATAATAATAGTATTTGAAGTAGATTCAAAGATATTGACCAGATTGTGATGTTTTTGTTGTATCACATGCAGGTTGTATCACATGCAGAATTTGTTTTCTTTTCTGCAGCTATTCATGTTTTCATGTTTTGTTTGTTATTTTCTCTCTATACTGGTCATGTTCTCTGACCTACTATATCCCCATAGATGACGGATGTCAATATTTTGTCTGTTAACTGTCAGGGCCTTGGGTCAGCTGAAAAGCGACTAGATGTTTTTAACTATATAAAAACAAAAAAAAAATGTCATATATAATGTCTACCAGATATACATTCAACACTGGTTACTGAGAAGTTTATTCGTTCAGAATGGGGTAATGATTGCTTTTTTAGCTCAGGTAAATCAATTGCACGAGGAGTAGCTATACCATTTAGAAAAGACCTATACTATAAAGTATATAATTATATATCTGACCCTGAAGGAAATTTTATAACTGTTGATTTAACAATTAATAACAAGAGATTAACCCTTATTTCACTTTATGGCCCAAATACGGATTCCCCGTCATTTTTTGATAAGGTTATGGAATCTGTAGAGACCATGAATAATAATAATAATGACATGATTTTATGCGGCGATTACAACTTGGTCCAAGATCCTGAAGAAGGCTATTAATAATAAAGATGCGCGTATAAAATTATTAGAAATAATAACTTGCTATAATCTAACTGACCCATATAGAGAGTTTTATCCAAATCTAAGAAGGTACACATGGAGAAAAAAAACACCATTAAAACAAGCAAGACTGGATTTCTTTTTAGTTTCTGAAAATCTTCTATCATCAGTAAACAAGTGTACTATTGAAGCTAGCTATCGATCAGAACATTCAATTACTATGTTGAACTGCAACTTTAACGAATTTGTAAAGGGCAAGTCCCTTTGGAATTTGTAAAGGGCAAGTCCCTTTGGAAACATAATAATTCACTTCTAAACGATATTGAATATCTGAATATAATGAATAATAAAATAAATGAAATTAAATTACAATATGCGCTTCCAGTCTATACTATTGATAATATTGACAATATACCAAATGACCAAATTCAATTTACTATTACTGACCAATTATTTTTTTATATTCATGTTACAAAAAAAAAGTAAATGAAAAACATGAAAATGATCTTATTCGTGAAATACAAAATTTAGAACAAAGACGTACTCCTGATCAAATACCTGCTTTAGATCAGTTAAACGATGAATTAATATTACTTCGCAGGCAATAAATTAATGGTTTTCTTATTAGGTCCCGAGCGCAATTAATAGAAGATGGGGGAAAGACCAACAAAATATTTTTGTAATCTAGAAAATCACAATTTTACTAGTAAAATTATACCGAAAATTGGAAGATCCGATGGGAGCACAGATCAGAATTTTATTTTAAAGGAAACTGAAACATTCTACAAATCTTTATACTCTAGCAAAGATACAAAATTAGAAACAATAGATTTAGATAAAGAACTGTCAGGTCTAAGTGTGCCTAAATTAAGTATGGAGGAATCAAATTTATTAGAGGGTCTATTAACATTTCAGCAAGCATCTTTATCACTTCTTGGTATGATGGTTTTGGGGCTGACTTCTTCAAAATATTTTGGAATAGATTAGGTCATTTTATTGTAAGAGCTATAAATTGTGGGTATATTAATGGGGAACTGTCTGTAACATAGAAATAGGGTATTATTACACTTATCCCAAAAGATAACAAAGCAAGAAGATTTTTAAAAAATTATAGGCCAATTTCTCTTTTAAACTGTGTATATAAAATTGCTTCAGGGACCATTGCTAATAGAATAAAATCTATATTCTATAAACTAATTAATGAAAACCAAACAGGCTTTATTGCTGGGCGATATATGGGGGAAAACACTCGAAAGACATTTGATATAATGCAGTTTGCAGAAGAGAACAATTTACCTGGACTCATTTTGCTTGTGGATTTTGAGAAGGCATTTGATTCTCTTTCATGGAAATTTATTTACAGTGTTCTTAATTATTTCAATTTTGTTTGTTAATCAAGGTGGCATTTATCTGATTTTTTTCAGCATAGGCAGAGGGTGCCGTCAGGGCGACCCATTATCACCTTATATATTTATCACATGCGCTGAAATTTTAGCAATAAAACTACAAAATAACAAAAAGATTAAAGGAATATCTATAAATGACATGGAATAATAACTATCACAGTTTGCCGATAATACTTCAATTTTTCTGGACGGGTCAGATACTTCACTTAATGAAATACTCTATGAACTCTATGTCAACATTTCTGGACTTAGAGTGAATATTGATAAGACACAGGTAGTGTGGATTGGTACAAAAAAATATAGTACAGACTCAATTAAAACCAGGTGGAAATAAGCATGCGGCAGCAACCAATTTAAATTATTAGGTATACATTTTAATGTTGACCTTGACAAGATACTTGATATAAATTACAATGATATGATAGAAAAAATACAGAATCTAATTAAACTTTGGAAACGCAGATATATTACACCAATTGGTAAAATAACAGTAATTAAAACAATATTACTACCCATTCTTAATCACTTACTTATTTCATTGCCTAATCCAAAAAAGATTCAATTATTAAAAAAATCAATGACATGTTTTATGAATTCTTATGGGAGGGACCAGCAAAAATAAAGAGAAGCATTTTAATCAAACAATATAATGAGGGTGGTCTGAAAATGATCAATCTCAAAGCATTTATACATGGACTTAAGGCAACTTGGATTAGAAGACTTACTCTTAAAGGTGGACAGTGGCAAAATACAGTAACCCATATAATAAACATAAAACACCTAATAAACTTGGGCACAGGTTATTCAGAATTATTAATACAAAAGATGACCAATCTATTTTTGAAGGATGTATTGAAAGCATACATGGATATTTTAGAACTTAATAAGAGCATTTTATGCGCCAACAATTGTTCAACAACTTCACTATTTTATAACCATAATATCTTAGTTGGAGGTAAAGAAGTATTTTACAAATCTTGGTATGAAAAGGGTATTTACTACCTTAATGATTTAATAGATGAAAATGGAAAATTTTATTCTGTTGAGGAATTTATTAACTTATATAATTTAAATGCTTGCTATTTAGCATATAACGGAATCATTGCAGCAATAACAACTTATATTACGAAAAATATTTCCACAAAATCGATAAACAAAATATCAAAGCCAATTCTTCCTTTCAATATGTATCCATTTCTTAATAGTAAAAATGGGTCTCGGGATCTGTATAATATTCTTAACCAAAACCCCAGTAAACCAACTTCAAAACCCAAATGGGAGAAAATGTATAATATAGAAGAAGAAACATGGAACGATATATACCTATCTCATTTTAAATCCTCAACAAGTACACTATTACAATGGTTTTAAGTACGGGTAAATCATAGAATACTTCAAACTAGACGATTTCTACACACAATTAACATCACTGATAGTTCATTTTGCAAGGATTGTCAACAAGAGGAAACATTAATCCATATGCTTTGGTATTGTCCTGAAACGCAATCTATACTTAATAAATTAAAAATGTGGTTGTGCAGTAATGACATAAGTTTAAATTTTACCGAAGAATCATTTATTATTAACATTGGTAACACATTAACACCAGCCGACTTGTACATATTACTTGAAATGAAATATTATATTTTCAGTACCAAACATTTACAAAGTAAACTGTCTATAGATGCATTCAAAAATAGGATAATAAAGTCGTTTACAATTCTAGAATGTATAGCAACACAAAACAATGATTTCGAACCATTTGAAAAAATGGAACAAATACATGAACCTTTTAAAATAATTTTGTTGCATAAACAAGCGAGGAGTTCACCCCTACAATTTGTGTTTTAGGTTTTATTTGGCCCAAGAATCTGAAAACTATCGGATAGAATATACATTAACAATTAAGCTAGGTAAGAGAGATGTGGCCATGTAGAGAGAGCATTAAGAACTAAAACCTTTCTTTTTCTTTTTTTCATTTGTGTTTTGTTTCTATCGTTCCCCCCGTTAAAAAAAAGTACCTTACTCAGTAGTTTTTTTTTATAAAAATGGCTATACATGTTATATAATATAAAAAAACCACATACAATTCAATGTTTAAAAAAATGTATAGACTACCGCTTTATACAGATTTTATTATATGAAAGTCAAATATTATAGTAATATGTATATATAATCTGTTTTATATGTTTGTTTGTAAGGCGTGCAGTGGGATGGTCCTCCCCGACCCACAACATGACAAATTACGGGGAGAATAAATGGGTCACCGTACTTGTGATTGAAAAAAAAAAAGTACAACCAACATCTATAGCCAAAACCTATATGGTATAATTATAGACAAAATACCTTTCAAATGTACAAAAGATACTAGATTACCATGGTTCAGGAAAAAATAAACCACATAAATACTGCTACAAACATCCATTTGACAAAAAATGAGGATAAAAAATGATAAATCCTGTAGGTTTTGCACTGAATCTCCAGAAACCATTACAAATTTATTTTGGGAATGTAAATATAACAACATTTTGGGATATTTTTAAGATAACTTGCAATGGCAATAATAGAATAACACAACAGGAATGGACTACAAAAGAAATAATATCTGGGTCTAGTGAATATGACAATGTTTTACATAAACTAAACTGGCTTGCAAAATAGTTCATATATAAATGCAAGTTGGATGGAAGATTACCATTGTTCGTAAATGTCAAACTACACATTCAATAAATATGCATATGTCAAAAATAAAAAAATAAACGCAATTACACTGTGCAACACACTTATCTCGTTCATTCTTTTTTTCTTTTTTTGTTTTGTCTGTTTCTTTTGACAAAATAAAAACAAAAAGAAAATCCCAAGAAATGTTTATATCTGTTAAATTATGTTCCTCGCTGTTCCCACTGAATAATGAATAATGAAGAGTCACACCTCAACCATGTCCATAGAAATATATTTTCTTTATATATTTATGTTGGATAACACCATTTTTGTTTCACACAGTCAACTGTAGGAAAACTCAGCAGAGATTGATTGTATGTGTATCTTGTATAAAAACTGAAACACTTATACGTTGATTATGTTAGTATTGTATTTATTTACGTTAAACAATTCTTAAAACAAGATATATTATGCTGGGTTTTGAAAAAACAACAACATTTCTTCACAATTATCAATGAAGGCGTATAAAAGTAACAAAATAAATATTTTGAAAATTTTGTAAATGTTTACTGCTTTCAAGATTTAAAAGGACACACAGCAATCTGGAGTATTTGCAAATAACATTATTCTGAAAGACCCTTAGATTGCAGGGACCCACTTTCATCAAAATCTTATTTTAAATCTTCTTCTGAACATTGTAAAGAAATAAAAAAAACTCACCATTTATACAGTTTCTAATCATGATATGCATTTTTTCTTCTAAATATTTTGAAAACTGTTTATATATATAAATAGTATGCATATTACATCTGTATCTGTACGGTTTGTTGAGGGGTGGCCCACCCCGACTCTCACATACCTATTACATATCTATTACGGTGTAAATAAATGGATTACCATTAATTGGTGATCGAAATTAAAAAAAAAAAAAGGATTGTCATGTGTCCCTTTAATACTCAATGTGAAGGGAGTTTCAATATCAGTAGCATGTGGGTACCAGTATCAATACTCAATGGGGAGGAGGTATCAATACTCAAAGGCCTTCATGTCACCGATTACCTCTCGGGCACGATTAACTATTTCGTGCGCACGATTCATTTTTTCGTGCGTATGAATTATTATTTCGTGCACACGAATTATTATCCCTTACGTACAAATTATTAATACGTTGCTACAATTTAACGATCTCAAAAAAAATAATTCAAGGTAAAGCGGAAAATTGTTTAACCAGTTACATTGTTTCAATCTCTGTCATTTATGATTATAGATCTAGTCTTCTTATCCACTTCATCAACAAACGAAATCATGATTTACTAAAGGCATCATCAACATAAAGAAGATATGTTGTCCTATCCATGTGTGTATCTTTTCATATAGATAAGGTTTTCTTATATCAATGCATGTGAGAATAGGATAGGCGAACATTGTATTCTGCTTCTTCCAAAAGAAGTATCCATTCTTTCCTATTAAGTTATTAGGTCCAAGTGGTCCTTAATTGCACAATTACGCCAAATCACAACAAGAAATTCGGTGAATTGAAATCCCCCGACGATGTGTTGTCTTCTTGGTAGAAGCATAGACGGAAAATAAATACAGACGAACAAAAAAAAGCTAATGTGTTGGGTTCTGCAAGTCGTCTTGATGAGTTGGTCGTCTTGATGAGTTGAGTATATAAGCCAATTTATTTCAAAATCCCTCCATGCATGTGAGATTATGCAGTGGACACCGGACAACGCCAAAACAATATCCCTCTTCGTTGGGGATAATACAATTTATAAAGTAATAAAAACTAAGTAAAGATTGTTTTTGTGGAGTGGGTGGGGGGGGGGGGGGTGTAAGAGGTGGAATGGGCGTCTCCATGCATGTCTCTTGATGGGTTGAGTATTTGGTATTTGTGTCAATTCATTACAAAATCCCTGCAAACATGAGTGTTATTGAGAGAGAACATAAAATACCTTATTAAAAGCACATATAATAATTATATGGCCTGTATGACCTTGACCTTGCATATATACACTCGGGTGTTGAGTTCTGCACGTCGTCCCGATGATACGGGTATTTGTGCAATATATTTTTTCAAAATCCCTAGTTGCATGGAAAAGTTTTGGTGAGGACACGAAATGGATGTTGTTATATGCATCTAAAAAGTATATCACCTTTATGATGACCTTTATGACATTGACCTTGATAATACAGATCTGGGTTTGGGTTCTACACGTCGTCTTGAAGAGCTGAGTATATGTGCCAATTTATTTCAAAATCTGTCAATCCATGTGAGAGTTATATTGCGGGCACGAAAATTGTAACCGACGAAAGGATAGACGGACGAACGAACAACGTCGATTTTTTCCTTACACCGGCAGTGATATATTTCACTCGTATGAAATACCACTTTTATTTCATTGCTAAAATCCACTATTTCACTGCTAAGCATAAAATAAATATGAATATTCCTGTTTCTGTTATTCTTTATTTAAGATACTAACGCTCAAACAAATGAAACACATGAAGCGAATATTAATGTACGAACAGTACGGTTCTCTAATAATGGTATTTAATCACCCATAAACTAGTTTTTCTGAATCCATCCTTGTAACCATTAAATAAACAATATGTTTTGAAAACCATTGCAACACGAATACTATAATACCTGAAAATCGTTGAAAATAACAGAAACTTGTAATGTATTGAAATGTATTTGTAATTATTTGTAATCATTTGAAAACAACAAAAACAACAACAACAAAAAAACACGCTGGAATGTTGAACACTCATAAATGAAATATATGAACATACCGGACAAAAATGACAAAAAAAAAGCATCATAACTCTTATGAAATATGTCTTTAAGCTGAAGAGCATTTTATATTAACGGTTATCTAGATAGAGAAACTGCATTTATATCTTTGTTTTATTTGCAAAATTAAACAAATTCGTCGACACGTGAGCTTAACTATTCCGGTTGATTTGGATTTAAATGCTTCTATCCCAATTTGTTGTATCACTTGGACGATGACCAATTAAATGAAATATTTAATATCAATGTTTATCTTTAATGCTTATGACGTTTGTCAATAATTTGCGTAAGTCATTGTTTTCTATTTTCGTCAAATAGTTTTCGATAGACTGACCTTAATGTAACACTTTGTATAATTCCAGCCCCCTATTTTAGAATATAAAGTGTATAAAATATTGACCGCACGTAATTCCTACCCTCAAACCAGAAACAGAATAACTATAACACCATATGGTTTCCAGCTGGTCTGATAATGGTCTATTACATGTATATTATTCCACTCGTTTCTTCATATAATTATCTTCTTTTGTCTTGGTAGTTTGACATGGAATGATGACATATGAATACATAATAAGTATCAGCTTAAATGTTCGAGGCAATTAGACAATTATGACCAAAATTGCACTGTGAGTCAAATATAAATCTACCCATTAAATCTACCCATTAACCGTTAGAAAACATAACTGGATATCTGGGAAAACTAGATCGTTCTTTAATGTACGTATAGTTGATGTATAAATCACAAATGACAACGGTACGAAAAAAGTAAATTCTGAGGTAAAAAAATTACAATGACATTATAATTCACGATTTGAAACGAGCAAGTTTAATTAACCCACTGATTGGTTAACATATGTTATATATAGTTACATATTTTGCCCATCTACTTGCAATACTTGTATAATCATAATAGCATCAAACCATTCCTGAAAACATATCCCTTTTGATTGTTGCTTTTTTTCAACATATATATGTATTGCAATATGCAAAAGTTGGTATACAGTATTTAAAAACACAGCTGAACAAGTGTCTACAATATCATCAGTAACAAAAAGGCTGCTGCTTCTACCATTTACGTTCCAGACACGATATAAAAACAACAAATTGGTCGATACTATTTACATTGTTACTGAGTTAATGTTGGTCTACTAGTATTGTGGAACCCGAAAGCTTCTGAATCAAACAATGAGCAGGTTTTCATAAGTGACGCAGATGTTGTTGTCGATTAATACTGTCTCAAGCTTACTACTTGTGACCAGTTAATACAAAACCTCGGTAAGAAGAGATTTAATATCTACGTATTCGTCTATAGGTCTTAGGAGGAGGATACATGATGTTTGAATCACCTTTGCTTTGTAATACTTGTGTCGGATTGACTGTACTCTGTGAATGCTACTCTTCCTTTTGACTTGAAACCTTTTCTTTCTTTTACTTTAATCTGTTGTTAACGTATTATAAATAGTTGTTATACATTAGGTTTGTTGATGATGGTTTTGTATTCGTGAATAAACCGGATGTTTAGTTTGTTACCATCGAACTATGTTTTATAACGACGAAACATCACAGCAGTGTTTATAAAAGTGTCACCAAATTATTTACTCCATTTAATTGCAGTTGTATGTTTTCATTTAAGTCATCACTACAGTCAAGAGAGAAAATACTCGGATAACATCTACAAGCTGACAGAGTCACACATTTGTAGCGTAGGCGACTATGTTTACAACTGTACTGTAAGCACAAAGGGAGATTTCTATCAACGTTGTGACTAAATAATGTGTTTTTCAAAACCACACCCCGCCCCCACATAAAACAAACAAACAAACAACAACTACACAATAAATACACGCAAAACTTCATATACCTATACATATTTATACACGCGTGTTCATTTAGTTAAACACAACACATAACGTCGCTTTACAGTCACTTAATTTCAGGATGAATCAAAATAAAATTGATGTATTGGTAGGCGATATATTCGGATCTCCAGACCCTATTGTTTGTACTGATAATGTGTTTATTTTTATATTGATTTTGTACTAAGCTTAGTATACATGCATCTATAAACATTGTTGCCAATATCTATGACATCTTAATTGTAGGAGATTTTTCAAACAAGTATTATATCTACATTGTCCGGAGGGCGAATCACACGGCTTCTTGAATCAAACTGAATGTAACAACATAGTATGATGTATGTGTTATGCATATTGCATTGCATTGAACATAGATTGATTATTGCTCTGCCTTATGTTAAAGTATCTATCCCGCCAAAAACAGCCAAATTATATAACACATGTACACCATTTCTAAACTTACTGACGACACGGTATATATATAATTTATTTATTTTTTATGCTTATCAGTGAAATAGTAGATTTTAGCAATGAAATAAAAGTGGTATTTCATACGTATGAAATATAGAGTTTTATTTTTTCACTGCCGGAACTACTTTTTTTTCAATATCAAAACCATTTTTTCTTATTTGTTTAGAAAATAACTGTTTAATATATATCTTTCGACTGTAAATGGTCTAACTAAGAAAATGAGCTATACTATTTAAAACTGGTGAACTATTTCAGAAGTGTTGTCATTTTCAGCGAAAAATGCCAGTTGGTCATTTTTAAAGAAAGATAAAAATATCGGACAGGGAAAGCAGCATTCAAGGACGACAGTCAACCACAAGTTGCTATAAAAGTTATATCATTGGATTGGAAATAGCTTAACTAAGAAAATGAGACATAGATTATTGAAATCGGTTAAGTAGTTAAGAAGTTAAAAACAGCAATTTTATCATAGTAAGCCAATGACGTCATATTTTAAAAACAATTCTGCATACTGCAGTACACTTTGATTATAAAGCATAAAATGAAAAGAAAATTTGTTGTTTTGTCGTGATTTCATCTCTCGAGGTGATCAAACTTCAATATTGTCACTCATGCTTCGCATTCGTGAGAATATAAAGTTTTTACACTTCTCGATGGACTAAAATCTGTCATTCACTCCAAAACAAATATCCTCTATATATTTTGAGAATCCAAACTATATAAACACAATATAAACGGCCTTAACCAGCCAGGCTAAACTCATAATTCATCTTACGCAATTCGACCAAGGGTATTTTAATAATCCGTTAATAAAGCTTAATTTTATTTGGCACATATACATTATTATATGACCTGATCACTAAGATGGAGTTTTGATAAACAGTTTTGTAATTTTGCCTTTATTTGGCGGATAGATACTTTAACGAACGAAACAATCACGCTGTCTAGCCACTGTCAAACAATACTAGTGTCATGTTGATAGATATTGTTTTCTATTGCAATTTGTAGAAGTAAATTATATTTTAGATAACAATTTACAAGGAACATCGCTGGAATTGTAATAGATATTTCATTATTTGTTATTGATGTATGTGTAATGTCGTTGCATCGTCATATTTATAGGTTTTATAGTTACTAAAGTGTCGCCCTTGTATAGTATGATATAGATAAAACTTTACATACGATTTTAACTATGCCATTCTAAAATAATTTTAAGATAATAATATACGGAAAGTATTAGTACGCTAGTCCTTATCCAGATTTGGTCTGAATAGCTTTTCCACGTAGGTGGTACACATATGGTAGGCCAAGTTTCCTCTTGATAACAAACGTTGCACAACAATAACTTTCATTGTTCAAGTTACACGGACCAAACAATTTAACCGTTCAAGTTGTTTGCTTGTTTGCCATTTGAACACTGAGTTAAACCTACGAAAGGCACATTGCGAAAGAATTCTATTAACAATAAGTAATGATGAATAGAGAATATTATGTCAGTGCCGTTTCCTATAAAGGTTATTAGTCGAGGCCTAGAAAACGAAGAATAGCGAGGTTCTGCCGAGCCATTCTTAGTGTTCGTACCGGGCGTAATAAACTGGATAGTAAAAGGCACTGACATAATATTCAATTTATCATGTAGATTATCCACATTTTCTGTATAACTTACTATTATTATATATTTCGCAGAATGTTACGCTTATCGAGGGTGCCTTTTTGATAGTTGTCAACATCTTCGACGCTAGATTGTCAATACAAACGTCTTGACCGTTTGTGCAGAAACATATTTGAAACTGGAAAGACTTGACCTTAATTATTATTGTTTTATTAACCATTATATTATCTGACCATTCACATTTAGTTCATAAATATAATAATGAAGTTTTTCTCGTTGTTTATCTTTGTGTATTAATAAATGTATTGTCTTTCTGTCTTGTATATTTTGAACAGCAGGTGTTTGAATTAGCAGGTTTTCCAGTCTCAGCCAATCAGAAACGATACCAGTGTATCGTCACAAATCAAACTTGGTTCAGGACGACTGTTTTAGACTTCTGTCTTGAAAACAAGCAAGCGTCGCAGATGATCTAGACTAGTTTTATGACGTCAGATAACGTTACGTACATGACGTCAGATAACGTTACGTACAATAAACGTCGGGGGATTCCGCATTGATTTGCTTTATTGGTCAGCTTAATTAAGCAAATTTTATTAGGTCAACCCTTTATTAGGCAGAAAAGTGCGTATCTGCATATAAATACTTTTATTGCACCTCGCACAAAATCCTAGGAATTTCTTTTACTTAGAGCTGTGACATGGTGACCACTTTATTATTCTATAGTGGGTCAGTAGATTTCATAGAGGGTCACTAAAACAATATGGACTACAATTCCGATTCAAAGTGTAAATCATTTGCAAATAGTTCTTAAGGCGTTAGTAACAAACATAATAAGTAAATTAATAATATTTTTAAATTGTACCGGTCGTGACGTCAACGTTATGTCGTCAAATTGCGCGAACGCCTCAATGACGTTGACTCTCCATTAATATGGGTTAAATATTGGTGTTTGCCTTAAAAAAGGTGCTCGATGCAATAAATCAGTTATTGGGTTTGTTTCTGACCCCCTACAGAAATATGTGGGGTCAGTCAGATACATAGGAAGACTCGGCTATTGCCTCGCCCCCTATACATCTTACTGACCCCACATATTTCTGTAGGGGGTCAGTAACAACCCAATAACGAATAATAACGGCACATAAATACTTATAACGGCGCATTGAAATAGACATGATAACTTAGACTCTTACATAGATAGCATTTTCGCCAACTGAGAGCTGGTTATTTTAATATATACTGTTAAAATATGTATCTTCTTGTTCAGACGTCCAAGCAATACCATTCTGTGAGTGCGGAAAGTAGTACTAACAACATCAAAGTGGACAGTTATATGTAAGTGCCACATACAATGCGCAGTGTCAGGCTAATCCATACACATCGTGTACCCCAGTCAGTCGTCAGACAACATACTTGAGGCAAACAGGTTTGTAGTCAGTCCGAAAATTTGTTTTACTGTTTTGGTATAACATTACACAATAAACTATATAAGAAGCATATCTTCTCTGGCAAGACATTTAAAGAGCGAGGGCGATGTATCTGTATTAATGTTACGCCTGCATGAGGAGTTAGGTACAGTTTGTAGGCGGTGGGTTATTTATTTCCAGTTAAAAGATTCGTATAACAGCTAACCCCAAAACTGGAGCGTCGAAATAAGAGTTACCAACTCATAATTCCTTTTACACATATTCAGTCCCTTGTAATTTAAGAACCCATGAATAAACTTATACTTTTAATCGGCATATATACATTATTACAACACCTGGACCGAGTTTTGATAAACGGTTGTATATGGTAATTTTGTCTTATTTGGCGGTTAGTTTCTTTAATTAAGAAATAGAACATCGTTTACTGTGAATTATCGTTTAATATATCACGGTTTGGAGTTCAATTGTAAACAATAATTTCACGAGCCCGAAGACCATTACGTAGTCCGAGTATTAACTTATAAGTTATAAGTATTTATGTGCCGTTATAAGTATTTATGTGCCGTTATTATTAGTTATTGGGTTGTTACTGACCCCCTACAGAAATATGTGGGGTCAGTAAGATGTATAGGGGGCGAGGCAATAGCCGAGTCTTCCTATGAACGACAAACCGTGATATATTATAGATAATTCACCGTAAACGATGTTCTATTTCTATTCTAATACCACTAAAAGTGAATATAACGCACACATCTGAAACCTTTCGCATTGCTTTGCTTACTCTCCTAACGTTGCATACGTTACAATGCGTAATGCGCAATGCGCAATGCTTATTCTCCTAACGTTGCAAAAATTACAGTGATATATCGTTCAATATAACGAGATATTTTAAACTAGGCTATATAGTGCGGGTGTATTAGAATAAACATTTTAAAGTGCACCATTTACTTGGTAAATTAATCATTGCATGTTAAGTACATTTTCAGTTTAATAAAGCTCGGGTGTGCCTACAGTTTGCATTGTATATCATACATAGTCAAGAAACTAGACAATTACAAGGTAATAACTATGTAAACTACCCGTAGAAAAAGCCAGGCCAAGTACAGATTCTACTGATTGAGTCATTGATACATGATAAAGTACGTTTCATTTAAAATAAATTCTTTGTATGGCTTATTTCTCAGCCATATTGTTTAAAAAATCGATTATCTCGTAAACGGAAGACACCCCATTAGTTGAATATCTTCTTCAAATGTACGTCAATATACTGTACGTCATAGTAGTTGTTAGCAAAATGTCTTACTTTCAATCATGCTGGAACGACTTTATTCACGCCTATTTCGGTCATACCGTCATTACTATGCAATTACATGCCAATTTGTTATGAATTAACGCTATGTCGAATGCACCGTATGATTTTATTATGAACAAATATACGTATCAATTCTTCAAGGAAGATTTGAATAATTGGTCCATTAAACTCAGTTAACGAACTCATTGGGATTCTTAGTGGCATTGTACAGTAGTCTAACGAGCAAACGTATTTTGCTTAAAGTAGTCTCGAATTGAGACAACCATTGTAAAGCGAGCTCATTACGTGATCCTCCCTTAATTCCATTAAGCAATGGGAAAGCTTATATTAGCAGGATTTTATAACGGATATTTCGACAATAAAAGCATGTTTAAAAACATTGTTTATTGAGAAAATGCGATAACCTGTTTAAAAATGTTTTAATTTTACAATATACAATCTTTTTAAGCCGAAATTAAGGTTTCCTTTCATACCCCAGCCAACCCCGTTTTCTCTTTTTGGAGAAGGGGTTCGATGGGATATGAAAGTTAATACTCGGACTACGTAATGGTCTTTAACTTTAGCCAAACGCTTTTATTTTGTCTTACTACATGACTCATACAACCATTGGGCATTGCTTAAATGCTAGGGTAGCGGGTTGCTTGTCCGGTCTTGCACTTTCCATGGATAATGAATTTAATCACCATTATAAGCGGATAATGGCTGTTTGTTTTTATGCGTGGTTTTGGTTGACTGTGGTTCTTGATTGCTACATTTCCTACTCGAGTTTATATCTACTTCTCTTATTACCTTGAAAGGGCATGAAACGTCTGACCATTGTGTTGGAAAATCAAATCTAATTCGTCGCACTGACTTAGTCGCTGCTGTTTAGCTCAACACTCATTTTTGAAACTGTTTGGATACCATCAATGTCAAACGATAATATTGTAAAGCTGCTACTTTTGTCCATATAAACAATGGTGAAATTCTCTTAAAGATTGACATTGTTGCTTTTCGATATTATTGTGGTATGCTTAAAGCTACAGAGTCTCGATATCAATCGATTTATTCTTTGTAGGCATGTCGTTATTTGTAACTTCATGTTCACCAGCTATTGGCGGGTATTTAAGCGATCAAATATAACGCAGGACATCATTTATTGTATAGACATCGACCAGTGCACATCGTACTTGTACACATGTCACATTATGATTTAAAGAAGAAAAAAAACATTGCCTCTTTCGGGACTCGAACATACGACCTTCTGATTTCAAGTCAGGTGCTCTGTCCACTGAGCTATAACGCTTCTTGAGAAAATGGTATACAAACTACCATTTATTACGAGGCAAAATAACTTAATAAACATATAGTCCATCTTGTCGCACGCGTAAATTAACATTACCTGGTGTAATACAATGTTATCAATAGGAAACTAATATTCCGCCTCAAAACAACCATATCTCGACTTGTTATTTAGCGCTTGATGAGTTTGTGTGTGAGCTAGGTATTACACAATATCTATTTAGTGTTAATAATGCTAGAACATATCAATAAATAGCCGTGGTCTAGTGGTTAAATGTACGGTCATCAAAACTTAAAAGCGCAACGGCCGGGTAAGTACTGTTTTTCATCACTTATATTCTGAAGCCGTACCTGTACGAAGGCTAAATAAAAAAGTGATATTTTACGCATCGATTACTGCCTTATATACCGACTATTGGGGGTGTTCGTCGATTTGAAACTACTTCACACGTGACTCATTCATACTCCGTGGTGCCACTGAGTTTCGTCGGTGTGTTCTTGGGCAAGACACTTTACCTCAGCCTCGTCCGTCGGATGGGGACGTAAACCTGGCGGTCCCGTTTATCGGTCTATCCCCCGAGCACGTTAAAGAACCATAGGAATCTATTCGATAATAAGAGTAGGGCATGGTTCCCGGATTCCTATGTATCCTTCCCCTCTCTCTGGGGCGGCTCTAAATAACCTATACTGTGTTGATGTTAAACAACATTCAATTCATATCATTCATACTCATGAGTTATTATCAGTTAAAATAGAGACTCTGTAGCTTTAAGGACGTTTTTCCAAACGCTACCTGGTTATTAAAGAAAGAAGAAAAAAAAGACATACACAACTTGCATAATTACGGTTAACTTGTTTCATGCCTGACTCACTCAGGTATATGTACATAGATGCCGGTTTTCAGTAATATTATCAAGAAATACAATTTAGCTAACTTTTTTGATAATACATGTTTACATAAACACATTTTCTTTTGTAATTGCATACATTTCAAAAACCTATTTATCCGAATCACCGAGCATTTGGTGCTGTATAGGCAAAAAAACAAACTCATTGTAATAATGCCCAGCCGCGCATTAAATGTATATATATACAAATCAAATAGAACAAAAAGAAACATATTTAACCATGAACATAATGAGCTGCTGTCTTCACCATACACATTCAAGAAGGCATTTAAAATATGTATGCTCACCCTTGAGCATGTTCAGAAGCCTTATCTGTGGTCTTCGTCCGTGGAAACAATTTCTCACGTACGCATGACTTAGGTTTATGCGTTTATATAAAATTCTAATTGCTTTAAGACAAACGGAAATGCGATGCTCTGTCAATTAAAGTAGGTTTTATTTTGTGTTGCCGGAAAAAGATTCTCTATGAACTGCCAATTGAATGGTTTTCAATATAGTTTTCGTACATTAACGAAGAAGTTAATGTATTTTCGGTGGTCGCTCCTATAAACTATATGATTTAAACTATATGGAAAGCCGATTTTGGAAATGTTAACCCAGCGCAACAATTAAAAAAATATACTCGGGATTTATTGTGCTGTTTCATGCATAGACAAGCAACCTGTTTTGACGATGAGGCAATTCGATGCTGATATGCTTGTCTTTAGTCCTGGTGTAGGATGTTTTCTTGTACATACATCAGTATATGCTAATACTGTAACAAAGCATTGAATATGAAAAATCGTTGTTTGCCAACAAGAACATATGAACTGTAACTAAGAAAATGTAACTTTTTTTCCATACCGTTGTTAAGTAAGTCCAATAGGGTATATAGCTTAAACATCGTCTTGAAAGGTAACATATGGTTGATATGAACATCGAATAGGGTCTATAGCTTAAATATCATCTCAAAAGTTTCCATGTGGTTGACATGTACATCGCATTGGGTATATATCTTAAATTTCATCTTTAAAAGTTAACATATGGTTGTTATGTAAATCGCATAGGGTATATAGCTTAAATTGCATCTGTAAAAGTGTACATGTGTTTGACATGTACATTGCATAGGATATACAGCTTAAATGTCATCATTGAACATTTGTATATATGTAGTTGGCATATATATATAGAATATGATATATAGCCTAAATTTTGTCTTTAAAAGTTTCCATGTGGTTGTTATTTACATCGCATAGGGTATACCGCTAAGATGTCGCCTTTACAGGTTGACATTTGCATTACGATCCTTAGCTGGTATCATTCTTCAAAAATAAGACGAAATATAATATCTCTTAAATGCATGATACACTTCAGAGCACAATCCTCAAGTCATAGCAAATAACAACAGAGGTACAGTTACAGTCAAAAATAAAGATCCCGACAACAACATAATCTCGTAAGAGACTGGATCAACCTATTTGGTAAAACAATTTTGAAATATGCTGTAAGAGCTATGTGAAAAACGTTTTTTGTAACTCACGAGAACGCGGACAGTGTGTATTTGCAGTCATGGTACTGTTCATGATTGTATAAAGCCGATAATAATAATATTTTTTATTTTTTGGAAAGTTTCAGACCATTGTTAACGGGACATAAGACCCCATTCAATTAACTCGTCTTCGTGATCGGCCTATATGGTATTTTCCCAGTTCAACATAATCTCGTATCCACCTAAGCAGAGGTCCGTAATTGTACTTTAGTAATAGTGTATATACTTAGTGTATTTACTTATTGTTTGAGCAAAAGTTTTTTTGGACCTTTAAGACAAAATTCAAGTAATCCCTAAATAAAAAATATTTAGTGGTAAAACAACAACCTTACGTTTAAAAATCGGCTGAGAAATAGAAAAAAACACATGCAAAACATTTGCCACTCCAACAAGTAGTACAATGCAAAGGTGATACAAAAAGTAAATCACAAACACATTCATAAAAAAGCACATCACACATATATAAGGGTTGACAACAGGGGTACCGCCTTGGAACGGTCAAGCCCACGTTTTATATAACTAGATAGTTCTTGAGCTGGCTGTAGAACCTCCTCCCCACTAGGGGGAATTTTGTAGAGTATGATTTTCTGAAAGAACATGCAATAAGCTTCAAAATGAGACATGTGTGCCATCTGAGCGTTGGGCTTTAGTGAGTTTTGGGGGAAAACCGCCGCGTGTTTCGACGAAAATCGCCGAAATCTGGAATTATTTTATAGAAAAATAATGGTATGTATTAAAACCAATTTGAATAGATGGAATCTTTCTAGAAACGCATCTCTAATTATGGATCCGATACTTAAATATTGAGATTTTGGGTAAAAATGTTAGAAACATTTCTAACTGATTCTTTAATAGATTGGGGGTAGTTAACTAAAAAAATAGAAATATATCTAATACAAAAGAAAAAAGAAATATTGTAATCTTTTTCGGCAGTGATTAAATAGAAAAAATTTCCAAACCATATGATGTTTGGAAATGCTTAAATTTTGGGGCGAAAAATGTGTATTTTTGTCAAAAATCGACGGAATCTGGAATTATTTTTTAAAATTAGTTTGAACATAAACTTATAGCAATAGAATGTTGTACAGCATACATATTCAAGTTTCTCCTGGCATCATATATAACATATGTGCACAAATAATGGCATTTAAGGGCAAAATATGACAAAAATCACTAATTTCTGTAATCCATTGCGGTATTGTGTTAAAATTTAGAAGAAAAAATATAATACAATAGAATAAACACATATTGTAACATATTTGGATAGACAAAGTCCAATAAATAAGTAGTAAAGGTTCCGAACCGTATGATGCTTAAAATATTGCCTTAATTTTCAGGTGAAATATGTGTATTTCTGTCAAAAATCGACGGAATCTGGAATTATTTTTTGAAAATAGTTTCAACGTAAACTTATCAAATTGAAGCAATACAATGTTGCACACTATACATATTCAAAAAAAATAAAAAAGGTCGGACAGGGAAAGTAGCCCTCATTTATTGTATCAGATATAACATATATGCTCAAGTATTTATATTTTATGGAAAAATTTTGAAAAAATTACTGATTTCTGTAATGCATTGAGGTATTGGGAAAAAATTAAAAGTGCATAGAAGGAACGGAAAAAATAAAATATAATATAACATTTCTGCACAGTCCAATGTGCAATAATATACCAGAAAACCCATAAGAAGGTGGTAAATGCTGCTTTTGTATTATATTTACACGAGCATATTTGTGTTTTACTTATATTGCCTATTGATGATGCCTTGTTGGTTAGAGATTAGATCATGGCGGTGACTTCTTTATTTACACTGTCCTGTTTTAATGGGATGACAGTAGGGTAAGTGTGAAGTTTGGTGCACCCTAGAACCGGTTTAAATCCCCAGTGGCCTACTTTGCTACTGACCGTTCCAAGGAGGTATCCCTATTGTCAACCCTTTTGTGTTTGTAATGTTGTTTGCATTTAATATTACTTTTGCCTTCTTGTTTGTCTGTTTGCGTGTTTGTTTCTGTGTTTTGTGGTTGACTGTCCTCCTGGAATGCTACTTTCCCTGTCCGATCTTTTTATATTTCTATATTTTGTTGGAGGAAAATGTGTTTTTAATAAAACATGAACGAAATCTGGATTTTTTTATTCAAAAAGTAATATTAACATACATGTTGCACCGATATATCGCCATATGAGAGAAAAAAGTGACAGAACCTCCCGAACAAATACAACACATCATGTACTAGTTTTTAAGCTGGCTGTAGAATCCCTCCCCCATGGCGGATTTTGTAGGGTATGATTTTCTGAAAGAACATACAATAAGTTTCAAAATGAGACAGGTGAGCCATCAATTATGAGCGTTGGGCTTTAGTGAGTAACGTGCATGTGAACTATGTTACCTTACATTACAGTTAAAATGTTAATGTACATTAAAACGTTGAATATACATTAAATCAAAACCATGTAAAAAACATAATACATGTAATTTTATTAATATAAGTTGAGAAGCGCTTCAAACATAATGAAACTATTCTGTAATTTACGTTACACCACATTCATTACCAAACAACCTTATATTTAATGCAAACAGGTTGCTGTGGAAACTGATGTTCGTCTGTAAGTAAGGGTTTCTATATATCAAAATGTTAATTAGACTGTGTATACTATGCATATGTATACTAGCTGAAATGTAGGTGTAACACAGTAAAAAGAAATCAAACATGGCGTCCAAGATGGTCCCATTGTGTCACAAGATATGTATGTCGGCCAGCAGCCGCCGGCCAAGGGCCGCTCAACGCTATTTCTCTCTCTATAACTATACTGTATATTGCTCTAGGTGCCATGTTCGAGGCCCAAACTAAGATAGCCTTCCCCCTGATACGGTATAGCGACCGAGTGCCACACGTAGCGAGGACCTTTGCTGAGGCTGGCCACCGTTCCCGTTTAGTCACAAAACCTGTGGGTCGGCCCAACGGCCATCGGCTGTGGGTCGCTCAAGGCTATTTTTTCTCTATATAACTATATTGGATATAGCTCTAGGTGCCATGTTCGAGACCCGAACTAGGGAAGCCTTCCCCCTGATACGACCTAGGGACCGAGTGCCCGGCGTACTGAGGACCTTTGCCGACGGCTGACCACCGTTCCCGTTGTGTCACAAAACCTGTGGGTTGGCCCAGCGGCTTCGGCTGCGGGTCTCTCAAAGCTATTTCCCTCTATATAACTATACTATATATAGCTCTATGTGGCATGTTCGAGACCCGAACTCGGGTAGCCTTCCCACTAATACGACCTAGGGACCGAGTGCAACGCGTAGCGAGGACCGTTGCCGATGGCTGGCCACCGGTCCGGTTGTGTCACAAAATATGTGGGTCGGCCGAGCGGCTATCGGCCGAAGGTCGTTCAACGCTATTTCCCTCTATATAACAATACTATATATAGCTCCATGTGCCATGTTCGAGACTCGAACTCGGGTAGACTTCACCCTGGTAAGGCCTAGTGACCGAGTACCACGCATAGCGGAGACCTTAGCCAACGACTGGCCAGCGGTCCCTTTGTGTCACAAAATATGTGGATCGGTCTAGCGGCCATCGGTCGAGGGTCGCTCAACGCTATTTCCCTCTATAGATGTATAACTATACTGTAATAGCTCTAGGTGAGTTACGAGGTTCGAGACCCGAACTCGGGTAGCCTTCCCCCTGATACGGCCTAGCGATCGAATGCCACGCGTTACCGGGACCTTTGCCGATGGCTGCCCACTAGTCCCGTTGTGTCACCCAATCTGTAAGTCGTCTCAGCGGCCTTCGGCCGAAGGTCGTTTAACGCTATATCCTTCTATATAACTGTATATAGCTCTATGTGCCATGTTCGAGACTCGAACTCGGGTAGCCTTCCCCCTAATATGGACTAGCGACCGAGTTTCACATGTACTGGGGACCTTTGCCGACGGCTGGCCACCGGGCCCGTTGTGTCACAAAATATGTGGGTCGGCCCAGTGGCCATACGCAGAGGGTCGCTCAACGCTATTTCTCTATTTATAATTTATACTGTATATAGCTCTATGTGCCATGTTCGAAATGCCGGTAACGTGGTAAAGCCCAAGTCGCCAGTTGGTACACGTACATGTTCCAAAATGCTCTACACATAATGGGCTTTCAGAAAAATAGGGTGTACAAAATTCCCCCTAGGGGAGGGTTTCTCCTACTAAGTTACAGTCTAGTTTTCTATTGTACCTGTATTACATATTTTTCTAGAGTTTAACCAGTACCCCCAATGGATTGCGGAAATAAGAGATTTTAGTCCTTTTTTCCATCATTTTCCCCTAAAATGTCAATATTTCAGCAGATATATTATATATGATGTCAAGAAACACTTGCATATGTGTGCTGTGCAATATTCTATTACTTCAATTTGATAAGTTTATGTTAAAACTATTTTCAAAAATAATTCCAGATTCCGTCGATTTTTGACAAAAATACAAATTTTTCGCCTGAAAATTAAGTCATTTTCAAGCATCATACGGTTCTGGACTTTTTCTACTTAATTATTGAACCTTTGTCTATCCAAAATGGTTACGATGTGTCCTTATTCAATTGTATTAAATGTGTTTCTATATTTTAACCCAATACCCACAATGGATTACAGAAATCAGTGATTTTTGTCATTTTTCCAACATTTTGCCCTAAAATGCCAATATTTTAGCACATATGTTATATATTGTGTCAGGAAAAAGTTAAATATGTATGCTGCGCAACATTCTATTGCTTCAGTTTGATAAGTTTATGTTCAAACTAATTTCAAAATATAATTCCAGATTCCGCCGATTTTTGACAAAAATACACATTTTTGACCCAAAATTACCCTGCCCAAAAAGGTTACAATATTTCTGTTTTCTATTGTATTAGATATATTTCTAATTTGTAGTTAAATATCCCATTATATTACAGAATCATCGATTTTATTCAATTTTTTAACATTTTTACCCAAAATCTCAATATTTAAGTATCGGATCCATAATCATATGGTGGGACACGTAAAGATGCGTTTCGAGAAAGATTCCATCTATTCAAATTGGTTTTAATAACTTCCATAATTTTTCTATAAAATAATTCCAGATTTCGGCGATTTTCGTCTAAAAACGCAGCGTTTTCCACCAAAACTCACTAAATCCCCAACGCTCAGATGGCACACAGGTCTCATTTTGAAACTTATTGTATGTTCTTTCAGAAAATCATACCCTTAGGGAGGAGGGTTTCTCCTACTAGCTCACAACCTATAGAAGGGTGTTCCGCGGAACGCGTGTGTCGCCTATCAGAGCTTTGTCAGTATAACGAATAATATTGAAAGTTTGATGAAGAAACATAAAAAAATGATTATGGACAACGTTAAGTTTTCATGACGGACTGATTGACCGACGGACGACAAAGTGATCCCTCCCTATGTATCGCATTTGTCTTCGAAAAGGCGACACAAAAATAACGGTTACACTTAACTCAAAGTAAGAAAATTAATTGTAGATTTGGAAAGCATTTTAGAGAGTATAGTTATTTAGAGGTGTAAGTTCGTTGGGATAAACAACATTAAAAGATAAGTTCTTTTTAGAAAGTTGCCATGAAAGTTATATCATTACAGTGAAATTAACTGAGAATATTGAATATTGAAATGGGTTAAGTATTTAAGCGTTTCATTTTGTTAAGCTGATGACCTCGGCAAAAACGTAATTTTGTTTTGTAGAAAAATTGATTATGTCATAGAATAGAAAGACTTAGGTGTGCGGTAGTTTTCCACCCACCTTTGCGATAATGTTTTTTTATTGCCCAACTATGCGACTTGCGGTCATAATAGTTGAGTGCATGGTCATTTTAAAAATGACAAAAAACTACGTCATTTAATAAAATGACATTATCACATACGCTGGCTTGTGCTTTTATTACTATTATTATCGGAAATGAACTTTGTCCGAAGTAGGTATAGTCCCGAAACATGTATATATATGCATATGTTAGGATTGATAATTTTAATTCGCATATAACGCAAGTTGATAATAATGGTGTTACTTTCCACTGGAACTTAAGCTAATGATGAAGCATGGTGGATTTTGTTAAGTAAGAGGGAAGTTTCAAAGAACATGTGTTGCTTAGAGTGAAGAAGTGAGAAAATTGAAACATTTTACGCGTCATGGAATAAAACACAAACATTTGTATTGGAGTGAAAGATAATTAAAAAGGGAGAAAACTGAATGCATTTCACTCGTGAAAATATTTACACTGGTATCAATGGTAGAAATTTATTTTATTTACTCTAAAACAACACAATCACCAGTAAAACGTGATGGAAATATACAGTATTAGTCAAAATATTAGCATGTCTTAGACGACAGTTAAATAGTTAAATAATTGTATCATTAACCTTTAAATAAATGGATTTTGACAATTGTCATTGTATGGTTCATATTATCAAAGTAAATACATTATGTAACCGTGTGCTTCCGGGTCAAGACTATTGTCATTGTCTACACTGTCATATGGATACCTTCTACACAATTCATGTTCGTTTTGTTATTTTTGTCATTCCCACGAAATGTCATTATAACGACCCGTGTATTGTTCAGGTGACTTTAGAGTGGTGTCATAAAATAACAAGCATGGCTCCAACTTGCAATCAGGGCTGTTATTCCTTCGATCTTTGGAGATCGCTGAGCCCGATACGTATATTTAGATATCGGTGATACATTTTCAATTGCTTTTGTTTTCTTACGTATATTTCGATTCGGTGGTTCCACTACTCCGGCCAATAAAGGCCCTGGGTATTGTTTAACCACCCATAGTATATGTTGTGTGCTTTTTATTTAGTCTTTTGGCTGTTACTCCTGATGCGCAGGCTTCATAACCGCTGCTCCCTACTAAATTCAATTTTGTTTATTTCGCTCTTCGGGGCATATAATTTTGTTACATACTAGGACCATACGCCACTGGACATGGGGGTGGGATATAATTGAATATTGAGTTCTGCTCAACCCTGGGCTAAGGGGCGTTAGCGATATCAAGTATATTTCACTACCGTTCATGAACAGTCTCAATCAAACCAAGACTGCAATATTTCGTATGAATCGTGTTCGGCCGTTTCCAAAGGTCCACTGTCATACTCTTCCAATATAACTTAAGTGTCTATAACATTCTGTATATTTTTATTTCGATACAAATGGACGGCGGGCCTGAAAGTTTCATTCTTGTTGGCGCTATGTGATATTTTAGTGTTGTACACAACTCACCAAAAATCCTACAAACTTTTTGCGATGTTTTGTAAATATTTAGTAAATTCTATTTAATTTCTCAACCAAAACGAAACAAAAGGTATTCAAATGATGCTACTTGCATACATTACCCATTGAAATTCTCTGTTTCTCCAGCCGTTGTCACGTTTCTGAATTCAGGTCTCGTGTTTTTATTTAGATTACAATGAAGCTTGTATCTAGCAAATCTGTACTTGTCATCTATTGTTTGTAGCGCATAAATCCAAGTTCAGTTTAATTCCGTTAATATTCAAACAGCCATACAAAATGAAGGTCATGACGGATTTAAATTTGCATTTTCAATACAATTGGGGATCATTAATAGTTCCTGACATTTGTAATTAACAACACTATGACGTTTTGGAATATTAACAGTGAACGAAGTATTATTTTATTTCAGTGAAATGAATGTCAGACCCATGAATACATTTTCAATTAGTTGTTTTTGGAAAACTGCACGACGCTATGACGTCCAAATGTCTATAGAAACTATATTAAAGTTGTAGTGACTTCAAAATGCATAATTTGCAATTGTTTTCGTTTTATTTGGTTAATTACTTTATTTAACTTCCACGAATACAAAACAGCAACATCTAGAGGGTTGTTTTAGACTAAAGCACACACATACTTTTGAATTTGTTTATGGAGTTGGATGAAACTGAAGAAGTTCAAGAAGCAAGTGTTGCAATGGACGCATAACCTACTTAAGTCAAGAAGGTCACTAACTCTGCTAAAAATGGTCAAATACAATGTCAGTTGCAGGCGCACACATATGATGGCAAAGATGCATGTAAAGTCACTACGATGAAACTGCAAGAGCAATAAGTCTGATATTTTACATGTAGTATAAGCTTATGTTTCTTAATCAAGGTTGTTCAAATAGTGACACTGAAACCAATTGTGGTAGCACCATGAGGGTTTCAGTTTAACTTAGTTTCATACTTATCTTGAGAGTTATATATGAACATTTTTAAAACGTTAATATCGAGTTATATAGGAAAATTGTTAAAACATCATATTCCCTGAAACTACAAGAGCTAAAGTTATAAAGTTTCATACAGACTCATACAGCTACAGATTATGTACAGTGTGCAACCACATTTTTCAAATAATGATTCTGGTGTAAATTTTAACCCGCTCCGTTTGTCTCAATTTTAGAGAGAGTTATATAGGAAAAGCGTTGTTCTGCTGTTGTCGATGCTGTTGTTGTTGTTGTTGTTGATGATGATTTTGGTATTGTAATTGTTTTTGTTGTTCCGAATATGGGTTTCTTTTTCATTTACTACTAATTTGTTCTTCACATATGAGAATTTTGCACCAATGCGCCTTTTTGTTGCTGTTGATGTTATTGTTATTGCTTTTGGTTGTGTTGTTCAATATTGTCCTATCGTTGTCCAGTAGAGGAAGTGTTATAAGTGATAAATATGTGTGTCCAGTCCAGTCACTAGTTAAGGGGAATACGTTTTGAACATCAAAACAGAAATTAAAGTTGTCTCTAGACAAAAATTGTAAATGTTTATTATTTGACAAACTTCATTAATGTTTGTCTATTCATCTGTTTGTTTTAAATATGATGACTGTTCGTTCATCAATATACCTACTCAAGTCTAATTCCGCATGCATGTACCCGCCCATGCTTTGACTACTGATATGTGTTTCCCGCATACATGTGCACGCCTATGATTTAATCCCTGTTATGCATTACCGCATATTTTTAATCCCTGCTATAACTAATGAAATAATGAAAATAAACACAGTAACTGTCATAAATTTCATCGATTTCTAAAGAAATGAGTTTTGAAAACCAAACAAATGAAACATTAAAAACACACACAAAAAAGTATGTTTTGGGTCACCTTTTAAGACTTCAGTAGTATTATTTTAACTTATCTTTTGGTATCAACGACCCAATATACTAGGTGACTTTGAAGTAACGTTTAAACCGGTGCTAGAGGCGTTAGAGGTGTTGCTTCTTACATTAGCTCCCGTAAACAGACTCAATAAAACCGAGTCTGCTATTCTGCTTATTCTCTTGGTTGTGTGTGTTGCTTTCAACGTATCTCCCTTATCAGTATATATTACCCAGCTAACCCGACTATACAACATGGTTCATTCCCAGTCAGCGCCTAATTGACCACATCAAATTTGAAGACGAAACTAAAACAGCACATACAAATTCCAAAAGGTGTGTCTCATTTTCAAATTAATCCAAATCCAAATTACTAAAAGTTAAACTACGGCGTGTTCCCTTACAGATCTGTTCATGGGGGCCGCCATATTTGTTTACATGCATAACCCTAGTAAAGAATGTTTTTAAGTGGGGTTTAATCTCAAAATGAATTGTTTGAAAAACAAATTTGGTAAAAATCAATGCTTCCATTTTACTAAATGTTATTTATTAATGCATTAACAGTTCTGAAAACGTATTTTAAATCAGATATCTGGCAGGTTTTAATTTGTGTGACCGTTCAGTTCTGGCAAAGCTCGCTCATTGAATGGGGATTGGCTAGTGACATGCTATAATAAATATACCACAACCTACAGCCATGTATAACACGTATAGCTGCTTCCACTAGAATAATAATACCTCTGACATCTTCTTTTCATCCTTCAAGAGTTAGCTATCCAATATAGCCCGCATAGTTGATACTCGTTGGTACAGTTGTGCAGTTGATAGTATGGACCATGTCACCATCACAAAAAAACAAAAAAACAACAACAACAAACAACAAAAAAACATTTCTTTACATAAGTTACTTTCCAGTTTCATACTCATTTTATCTTATAGTATTTTCTATTGCAATCTCGAACAGTAGTATTGAATATCGTTAAAAAAGAGTATGATAATGGACCTTTGGAAACGGCCGAAAACGACACATACGAAATATTGCAGTCTCGGTTTGATTGAGACTGTTCATGAGCGGTAGTGAAATATGCTAGCTACCGCGCACGCCCTCTAGCCCCGGGTTGAGCAGAACTCAATATTAATAAAATCAATAGTACACAATTTTAACCATCCCGAAGATGGCATGCATATGGCGGTGGACATGGAATATCTTTCTTCCCCATGTCGTACGGCGTATGGTCCCAGTATCTAATAAAATTAGGTGCCCCGAAGAGTGAAATAAACATAATGGAATTTAGTTGGGAGCAGCGATTATAAAGCCTGCATATCACAAGTAACAGTCAAAAGACTAAATTAAAAAGCAGACAACGTATCCTATAAGTGGTTAAACAATACCCAGAGCCTTTAATCGGCCGGAGTAGTTGAACCACTGAATCGAAAATTAAGTCGAGATTCGAATAACCAACTGCGAACTGGCAATTGGCAATTTTAAAATAAATCACACACTGTCCGTTTTATGTATGACGATAGTCTGTAATTCGTTTAGTATTGTGTTCTATTGGAATGGCGAACAGTAGTACCTTAAATATCGTTAGTTTAGCCAATTTCCAATTCGCCCGAATAACGAAATGGCAACTGGTTGTCAGTTCGCAATTAAAATTTAAGGTAGGATACAACATGCCCGTTATTTCGAATATGCCGTTCGTTTTATTGTGAACATCTACTTTTCATTATATTAAACATATCGAACTGGATACCTTGACAATTGTAAAATAAACAAATATCACATACAGGTACTAGTGGTGTCATGGATCGCTACTTCAAGTGATGTTCAATCAACACAGCAAATGCATGGATATAAGTGTTATGTGCTTCAGCAGTAAGGTCGCCAGCACACTTGCATAGTGTAATACATCTCATTCAGTAATATGAATATGCCAACACGGAAATAAACCGAAGAACCGAAAACATAAACGCGTGTCTCCAGGTAAACGCGTCTTCAAAATCCTTTAATGTTTATCCTGCATGTTTTATATGTAGCACCAATTGTTTATTTTACTCATCTCTAAATAGTTTTAATATTGCTAATTAATAATTTTAGCATGACATCCTCCCAACAATTTGACAAATCGGTGAGCAATAACTGACACACCTCCAAATTTGGGTATATGATAGACCGGGTCTTTGTCCTTGATGCTCTACTGATTAGTCCTGTAAGTATAAATAAGCAGTTTAGTGATATGTATACCGAAAGCGTTTGTTTCTCCTTTCATACTTTTTTGTAATATACAGTTATGTATCTTCGTCCAGTTTTGGATGATTTTAAAACACCAATACGTTTTAATTTAAATTAAGGTCAAGCATTTTGATTTTCCATTTAGGACAAAAAAGGAAAAGTCCGAGTATCACGCTTTGTATTCATCTACTGAATATCTCAAAATATCTAGGAAATGTGAAACAAAATTCTCGCCTGATAACCTTATGAATATCATAAATGGTTAAACTGAAAGTAAAGATTTATTATTGCTACTTCTACAACAGAAAAAAATCAGTGGTTCAAATTGCTATAGATCTAGTCAAGGGTTGGAATACATTACACAAGTAATCCTAACAAAGAAACACTGAATAAACACATGTAATGCACTTCAAATAGATACAGTAGCATGGAAGCCCGATAGGAGCAGAATGTACCAATGAATCGTGTTTTTGTCCATCAAGAGAAGACCTGCCTCACGCTGATCATATTTGCAATTTAGTCCAATGTGTTATTATTTAATGACCACCAAGCTGCGCGGCACGAACATACCATATTATTAGTAATCAGGACAACGTTGTGCAAAGGTGCTGGTTAATATAATTATTATATTTGGCAGGAAACTACTAATGACTGATGTGATCATTACATTTATAATTGACGGAAGAATGAACTGATACGTCTTCTTATCTATATTTTGCGGTTTTCTTATTAGCATGTCTGAGTCATTCGACGAGAGGAAGATGTACGTATATTTCATCCAAACTACGACAGTTTCATAAATACCACTAACAAATCCTGTTTCATTGATATATCAGGCTGACTTGATATAAAAGTATGTATACAAGTCGAGGAAGAAATGCAATATTCAAACATCACAATCAACCAAACAATCACATTCTAAAAAACAAAAACGAAAAACCAAACGCAAAGAAGAAAAAGAAAAAAGGAGAAATAAAAGCAAAGTATGCCACACAACAGACATAAAAGAGATGACAATAGGGGTACCGCCTTGAAACGGTCAGTGGCAAAAAGGCCGCTAGTGATGTATTAGCTAAATAGCCCTTGAAGACCCCTAAATACATTTGTTTAAAATACATTCCTCTAACCACAGTAATCGATCTTACCACTTCTCGCTAAAGTAAATATCTAACACATATAAAGTATTTTGTTTATTAAATGCGACATGTGCATACAGGTAATCATATATACATATATTTATAAAAAAACATAAGCACCCAGCCAAATGGACCTATAAGTCACCTAATATAGAAAGAACATATCTAAGTACAATAGTCAGATTATCACGTAATTTAAATTAGATAAATATGCATAGATTGTAATTAAACATCTTTTTCAAATACTTCCATGTAGATTTTAACAGGAAACATTTCCTTCTAGGCATGTTAACTTGTATTTATCAATTTATATAAGTGTAAAATAGTCATGCCTCAATGTATATTGTAGGCGTATAATATATGAAAGGCGCACATGCTGACAGCTTAATAACTTGGTCATGATCAAGTCAGGAAATACTAAGACACGGGTCGTACCGAATCACTTTTAAAAACAATAGAGCCGTCTAATTAACTTCGGCCACTCATCTTTAACAATGAACATTTGTGTGTTGATAAATATTAGCGACCGGTCAACCCTAAAAAGAAATATAAAAAGATTTGACAGGGAAAGTAGCATTCAAGGAGGACAGTCAACCACAAAACACAGAAACAAACACGCAAACAGACAAACAAGAAGGCAAAAGCAATAATAAATGCAAACGACATAACAAACACAAAAGGGTTGACAATAGGGCTACCGCCTTGGAACGGTCAGTGGCAAAGTAGGCCACTGGGGTTTTAAACTGGTTCTAGGGTGCACCAAACCTCACACTTACCCTACTGTCATCCCATTAAAACAGGACAGTGTAAATAAAGAATCGGGATTGACCACAAAACACGATCAAAACGGCGACGATAAGTTGTCGGTACCACTCTAGTCAAGTCGCGAAGAGGGTTAGGTTTCACATTAATTGGTATGAATCAGAAAAGTGTGCCAAGTACGATCACTTTAACGTCAGCACTTGGGTCATGAAGGACTCAAGGAAATAGAACAGAATAAAAACCACTGTTTCATAACATGTTGATATTTTAGTATAAATAGGCCCGCTCCGAGATGATATTTCAGACCGGCACTAATTGTTGACTTAAGCAGTTAGAACGTATATATGTATTAGTAAAAGCTATACGATCAGAAATTAAATTACCTAGTTAAAAATTTGACTGACACAAATTTTAGCTAGTTTTCTGGGTTGGGTTGACATAATACTATATAGTGCATTAGCTTTTGATTGACAGAAACATTAACGCTAAACATGGCGCTCCTGTGAATTATCCTCAAAATCATTATTACTTTTTGTTCATGTGAAATGACTTTAATGGCTTTAAGGCACATTAAAGCGTCTGTCTGAAGACATATTATCGAAATGTGTTCGAATCATTTAGAAAAATAGAAGATGAATCAATAAAATGCACGGGCCCAAAATACAGTTTAAAATGGAGCACTATTATCAAAACATGTTGATATTGGAAGTATAGACAGAACGGAAATAATATTTACTCTATGACATATCTGTAACGCAACAAAATGCATTACAAATTATTACACAGAATTCCTTAGTTGATACTTGTGTGAGCTGGTTTTATTACAAGTTTATGATTGTTTGACCGAAGCACCAAATAAACTGATGTATGGTCAGATACCACTATTGATTTGGGGCTTTTTATTGGTTGTAAAAGTATAGGGTCTATTAGGGCATATAGTCAGATTGTAAAGTAGATTCGCATTGGATTAAATTACCCAAATCATAAGAAATCCCCTTAAAACACTAAACAATTATATTTCCAACATAAAACATGTACATTTAGGATATTTTTGACTGAAATTTGCATTTTTATTGGTACAGTTATACTGAGGGTATATTTAAAAAAAAAAGGAAAATTCATTTACAGCCATTCTGGGGTGCGCACCTTCAGTGAAATATTAGAGGCTGAAAGCATAACATTACTCCCAATTTGTTGGTCATTTTTGAATGTCTCTAAGAAAGTCCTTTAAAATAATTCAGATATAGGAATAAGGGTTGTAAGTCAAAAGGCTGTAATGGAGGCCTATGGGAAATGCAGTAGTGGTATCTGACCATATGTGTATTAATGTTGCTTTTTGTAAACTCACATTAAGAGAACTAGCTACACTTCGCTAATCTCCCTTGAATCTGCTAGGATGTCGTAATCTTTACGATTGTAAGGGAACTTTAGGTTAACGCGGTACTCGTTTCCGGCAATAATCATACAAATACAACTTAATATATAATTCGTCATGATCACCATAGACTGGTTATAACGTTTCCCACCTTTGGCAGTCCGACATTCAGTTCAATTTCGCGCTCCAGATAGTATACCAAAACTAAATATTTACTAAAGAACAAGGCACTATAATAACTCATGCTTTTATATTAACGAACGTTAGGCGCCTAGCAAGAGATGAACTTTAGGCGCCTAGCAAGAGACACACAAATGCTTTTACTTTAACTGAACTGAACGTTGTCTGTTCTTGGTTGTTCGCTAATATAGTCTCCTTATATATTATTCTGCTTTGCGAACCTGCATGTCTTATAGTGATCTTTGTATATCCCCAGTCGGGTAATTATCTTTTAGCGGGACTCGTCAGTTGGTCCCGATTTAAATCTGAAAATGTCAAGAAGTGTTAACATTAGCCATCTGTGTCGCCAATACAGAAAGCACATGAATTGCAAATATGTTAGAGCGAAAATCACATATGATTAGATGTTCCGTTAGATACGTTGATGATACGAGCAGTAGTCAATGTTCACTATGTTTATTTCTCCTGTTACAGACAACTTAGGTCTTTTTGGAAGGGAGCACACTTTGCGAAATGGCTAAGATGTTGATCGGTATGCGATCAATCATTTTGAAATAATGTGAAAATTGTGTAAATAGATATCCCAGAAATGACGATATAGCGTGCATGTAAAGCATATTTTATGTTCATTCACGACACTATATGCTAATGCGTAGAAGGCGCGACATATTTTAAGAGTGAACCTAAAGATAAATACTTAAATTACGTGTCATACAGTAGGAACGCCAGCCCTATGGCGTATGAATATTTATCAAACAAGGTCACGTGATAAAATCGATAACAAAATGACATTATCGGGAAAATTGTCACTGGTCAGATTTCTTCACCTCTTATTTATAAACTGTGATTATAACAAAACACCATCACAGATCGTTGTTAAAGTAATAATATTCACAAACTACATTGGTCGAACAGAATTGGTGTACACTTCGTGTAATTCCCATTAATAGTTAAAGGTATTTTTCAAAGGGATGAATTTAGGTTGTTTTAAGGTTTAAATTGCCAAAAATGCGCTTTTAAATCAAAATCGATTTATTTTGTCATTTTAGAAGCGAGAATAAAAACAAATGCATGTACGCGTAGATAAATCTTTCCTCTGTCCATATGCAAATTTTTAATGAAATCGGAGACAAGTACTTTTTTTTCCCCAAAATTAACTAACATGACCCACGGACTCAAAGACGGCATAATGCATATACATTTACAGACGCGACCGGGTACACAATAAATGAAATAATTCCATTTTTTCAATACATATATTTCAAATGTATGTATCCATGCATTCCAGATTAAATTTCTGATCTATACATGCTTTTGGTTTATGCTGGAGTGCTCAGAATAGGTTTTAACAAACAAAATTGTAACGGTACGTCGGGAAAGGAAATGAGGATTGTGAACATATATGTTGCAGTGCTAATTTTCTGAATCCGAAAAAAATGCAAAAAAATTAAGTTTTAACAGCGAGAATGAATTTTTTTTCACGAAAGTGTTCATTGACATGTCTACTATTAAAACCCAAAATTTAAAGTCAATCAGAAAAAAGTACTTTTTTTTCCCCAAAATTAACAAAGTACACCGTGTTTGCTAAAATATGAACAATCGCCTTTCGAAGTTAATGTACACGCGGGATATAAAACCATGAAATTGTGAAATCCTTTTTAAGAGATATATTGATTTCAACATTGTTCTGTATTTAATAAATTATTAGAGTAGAATGTTCACCGTTTTTCTCAAGGACACCATTACGGTAGTATCCCTGCAGCCCCGCCCCTCATTCCACCCCCACCACCCTCCATACCGTATTGATTAGGCTGCTAATGCGTAGTTTTAATCAAATTTGATTTATTTCATCATTTTAGAAGCGAGAGAAAAAAACAAAAGCATGTACGCGTAAATACATCTTTCCTCTGTAGATATGTAAAATATAAAAAAAATCGGAGGCAAGTACTTTTTTCCCCCGAAAATTAACAAAGTACACCGTAATCGTTTAAATAAGCCGAATCGACGTTCCAAATCGATCTTCGCACGGAATAAAATTGTGGAATTATGAATTCATTTATAAAGATAAATCGACTTCAGCATTGTTCAGTAGTTGTTATATTATTGATGTAGTATGTTAACAGTATTTATGAGAGCAACATTACGGTAGTATCCCTCCAACCCCGTGGGTTTCCCCACTCCAACCGTACACACAATACGTTGTGTATTGCTGAGAATGCGCCTTTTATTAAAATCGATTTATTTCGTCATTTTAGAAGCGAGCATAATAACAAAATCATATAGATACATCTCTCCTCTGTATATATGTAGAATTTCAATAAACGGAGACAAGTACTAATTAAGTAACAGGACCGTCCGACCTAAAGACGGCAACATTCATATTCATTAAGGAAAGACGACCGGCTACAGAAACAATTAAATAATTTCGTTATGTAAACACATATATTTAAAATGTATGTGTTCATGTATTTTACACTAATTTTTTATCTATACATGCTTTGGGTTTATGTCAGAGTGGCCAATTTATTTTAACAAACAATGTTGCAACGGTATATCGGAAAATGAAATCATGATGGCGGCAACATACGTTGCAGAGTTAATTTTCGAAATCAGAAAAAGCGATAAACTAATATAAGTTTAACAGGCAAAAAGAAGTATATTCTTTTAACTGTTCGTTTAAAACGGGGGCGACTCGAGTTTTAAAGAAAGCAAGATTGGCATGTGTCCCTTTAACCAAGTAAATAAATGACTGACGAGTAACATACATGCTACTGTCGGTAACAAACATGATTATGTGTCGACTCGAAGATTTCATAACATAAACGTGGACATGACATTGTGTCAATGGAGCACTTGCCAGATTTGTGGTGTTGTGAAACACTGTACGCGTGAATCCAAAAAGTGCGGGTCGTTTATATTTATAGGGCATATATAGTTATATATATATATATATTTATATATATTATTCTTTTATATTTATATGGTCCAAGAACGCAGTCATACTCACTACTATATTGAAAGTAAATACTGAATATACATGTGCGGTGCGTTACGATTTGTAGTATTTGAAAAACAGACATATTAAACATTTCCCTGAACATATATACTATATTCATAGAAGTATTATTTCCTGGAAAAAAAATACATGTTTGTTTTCAGCAGTTGAAATCTACTATATTCTGCGAATATTGCTATTTTGAAAATTTGAATACGTCTGTTTTCATCAAATAGCATGTTTTGTTTGTTTTAATATATATATTTTTTAATTTATGATTTAAAAAAAAAAATGGATGATCGGAATATGTCTTACACACTATTGAATCCTGTAATTTAACAACAAGTGGTTTGGTTCACAGGCGACAGTAGCGGTGAACAAAACCACTTGTTTTACTGGATTCAACATTGTGCAAGAAAATATTCATATATTATACCATTAATATTATAACATGTGTGTTGTAACATATGCTTATCCCTGGATAGTGGATGTCTGCAGGGAACTTGACCTTTTACCTTTTTACTGTGTGGGCAATACTTTTCATTTTCCGGTCATGGTAATTGGACCTTTCAACTACTGACTTCAAAATAAACAGGGATTATCATTTCACCAAAGGCATTTAAAGTATGAAGTTTTATGAAATTAGCTTCAGAGAAAGTAATAAAGAGTTTGTACAAAGTTTCGTCAAAATCCAACAAGGAGCGCAGACAAGATTTGTGACAGACGAACGGAAAGGCCAAATCTAATCTGTCTCACCTACCACTTTGTGGTGGAAGACATAATTATAAAGACAATATTTTAGTTCATATGTATACTTTATTAAGCAAATAATTGAGCGAACATAAACTTCAGCATTGACTCTGGCCAGTGGTGTACATGGAGTCTTCTTCCACATGACGTGCAGACTGAAAGAAAAGAAAGACATAGAATTTAATATAAGTCGAGCAGAGTATTCAATTTGAATCAGGTGTTGCGAGAGGGATCTAGGGCATATTTAGGGGAATGGGACAGTTTAAAATTTAATTATTGTTTAACGCCTCATCAACACGTTGTTTAGGTTATTTCGAACCGCCCGAAAGAGAGGAGGAAAGATACATAGGCATCCAGGAACCCTGCCCTACGCTTACTACCGATTATATACCTATGGTTCTTTAACGTGCTTGGAGGGAGGACAGACTCCGATACACAGGACCACCCGGTTTACGTTCCCATCAGACGAACGAGGCTAGCAGGACACATCGAAGTAACCCAGTGGCGCCAGTAAGAATTGAATCCGTGTTCACTGAATTCAAAGCCGATATGCTATAAACGTCCCTTGACCAAAACTGAGTAAATGGCACATCAAGTAAAGGGTCAATACATATTATATTGTGTATCATACGAGTATATGATTGAACTGACATGATTATAGAACCATTTTAATGTATGTTTCACCCAACAGTACAGCAAGAATCTATTACAAGGAAAGTTAAATCTGACAGAGGGTGCAATGTTCTATAAGCCATTTTTACTAGAAGGGGAATAAAATACAAGCATGGCCAAAAATCTAAAATTGTTAAATTTTACACGTTTTGTTCATAGGATATTTTACTTTAATGACTTAGTAAGGTCATTTTACATGGGGAGAAAACATAAATATAAAACTATTTATTTTCTCTCTCAAAACCTGGTGATGCCGCTAGTTTTAGAAATAAAACATGATCAAATAGGGCAGTTGAGAAGACACTTTTGTAGATGTGTGGTCTGTTCTGATGTGAAAATGTGTAAAACAGACACAAGATTGGAAATTTGCTCTGTGTCCCTTTAATAAATTGAGGACCCATCACATAGACCAATTAGATGATGTTAAAGGGACACACGGCAATCTTGAAGTATTTATCAAGCTTTAACATTAGCATCTCCATTTGTTAACCTGGTAACATGTTAAATTTAAACCTGCTTGCATTAAAAGTTAAATAAATTATTATAGGTGCACTATTATCAACAGTAAGTAATGTGTAAAACAATTTCTTCTGAACTATTCTAATAAATAATATTAATGATGCACAAACTATGCAGAAAAAAATTAACCGAACTCCAGAAGTTTTAAACAAATAAAGACTGCCTAGTGTCCCTTTAACTTGTTTTCGCATGTATCCAGTACATGTAGTTTACACGAGCTCATATGACAATCACGCTGCACTATCACTGAAATATTTTTACTCTAACTTTGAACAGCACCGTGCAAGCATAACACAAGCTCCATTTAAAGAACTACACAAGTGCAAACAATTTTTAAAAAGGCTCTTACCTCCATATGATCCAATGGCATTTAATACGGCTTGACATTCTGAAGTCGTCAGTATCAATTCACTTAGAGCTGCTCAAGGGCACGATTCACATTTGAGACCTCTCTGAAAACAACATCAATCCAATGTCAATGATCAAACAGACATAGTTTATCATTTGTTATACATAATGTAACATATTTAAAAAAGAAAAGATAAAATAACTAAATTGAATAAAGCATGAATACTACTTGTGCTCAATAACACTGTTAATGTAATAAAAACATCTCTCGTCATTCATTATATATGTAAAATATAATGTAGCCCAACTGGAGATCCATTAAAAACATTGTTCCACTTTCACAGCATATTTCCAGCCCATGGAATAGTCATTTCTTTTGAGACAAACTGGAGGCAAGCGTAGTAGCTACACCGCCTTAAAGGCTTTTAAGTGAAATGTACTTTCTCGAAATTGCGTTGTTTTTTTCGCAACAGAATGTAAATAAATGTAAATTCAAAATCACTTCCTTGCCTCAAAACTTTATTGTACATAAATATGAATCTGACCGATTTCAGTCAAATGTCTATGGCAGATTACATTGTTTCAATGGTAGTTGTATCGGGTTATGTATTCACGAATGTGCGAGAAAATGGGGATAACGCTAACGATATAGAGACAACGCTAACTATTTACATTCATGCATCTGAGGGGTGGGGGTGGAGGGGGTTTCTAGTTTTCTTACCCCCTCCTTGTTTTCGGTATGCAAGCTCCATCTCCCCCACACCCCCATCTACCGTACTTGGGTGGGGGCGGGGTGCGGGGGACATTGATAGCATTTCTACTAGCAATTGTTTTATTCCACGAAACGTTCTACAGTTTACAGTACATCCAGTTACTGGAAAGGTCGGAGTACACGAAAAACACTTATAGTGATTATGAACTTTCTATTATACACTATACACTACTTTTTTAGGCACTGTATTTGGCCAATGTCTAAATATGCAAGATCTAAAAGGGGTGTGTACTGTTTATTAACAAACACATTTTAATGACAAAACAAATACCTTGATCATGGACCTCCAGCTGCAGACAATAATCCCAAATCCAACTTGCAACAACATGTCAATTTCTCGTGTAAAGTTATGTCACGGTGACCTGTCAGTCACCAACACTGCATCGTGTTGACACATAATGGGACGTTATTTCGTCCGGTAAGGTATTAGTTTTTACATAATCTACGGTATGAAACACTGTACGCTTGTTGTTAGACTCCATAGGTACCCGTAGTGCTCGCCGACGTAGCGCGCCCAATTTCGGGTGTAAAAAAATGGCGTCTGTTTTAGTTGAAAATTCGTAAAATAGTCCGTAAAATACAAAGAAATAGTCCATGTTCGCGGAGTTAAAATGCGAACAGAACTGATATGTTATAGGTCCGTGGCGTTCCTACTGATATGCTGCAAAAATGACGAAACGAAAAATAAAAAGTAACGTGATTAAAAAACAGAATTTGCGGTTGCTTGGATTTAGACTTTGTTTTAAAGAATTGACCAGCTCGGTAAGCTGTTCGGACATTTCTCAATTACACTGATGATTTTGTCAGCTCTAGTGTTTGTTTTACATCCACGTCCATTATTTATAGCAATTACAGACAAGGAACTTTTATCAGACACTACAACCCTACACAATTCCATCTCATCACTTGACAACCCTGAACTAATGAAAACATGTTTTCAAGAACGCAATTAATCGTATTTAAGATAGTTCATATTATCTCTCCCCCCCCTCTCTCTCTCTCTCTCTCTCTCTCTCTCTCTCTCTCTCTCTTTTCTGTAGCCAAATCGATAACTATCTAAAAGAAAGTATAAAAATCGAACAGGACCACTAAATATATATACGCACAAATTGTTGTAATGTTTGTGTGTGTGCGTGTGTGCGTGCGTGAATTGGTAGGTATGTGTGTGTATATGTGTGTATGTGCGTGCGTGCGTGCGTGCGTGCGTGGGTGGGTGGGAGTTGGTATATGCGTGCGTGATAGCATCAGTGCGTGTGTATGGTAACTTGTAATCACTTTCATACAATATTATTAAACGTGTTAAACCGTTTATTAAAAGGGGTTATGAAACTATCATTTTGCAAAATATTTAGTGTTAGACCCATTTACAGTTGTTCGCCTATATGCTTTCCTCTTTGATTGTGACTGTGGACCCTATGATGACGTCTACCTAAAGCCCAAAAGGACGGTGGCGTTTGATGTTTGTCTGCAATCTTGTCTTGTCGTGCCCACAATGGTTTTATTCTCTTGTTGCTCTGGCTTCTGCCAAGTATTGAGTACCTTCTTTGTGGCTTTCTAAGCTATTGTTTTTTTTGTAATTATATATACTCGAGCATCTTTGTGGTTTACTTATACTGCCTATTAATGCTGCGTTGTTTGTTAGAGAATAGTTAATGGCGGGATTTCTTTATTTACACTGTCCCGTTTTATTGGGATGACAGTAGGGTAAGTGTGAGGTTTGGTGCACCGTAGAAACTGGTTAAACTCCCAGCGGCCTTTTTGCCACTGACCGTTCCACGGCGGTAGCCCTATTGTCAACCCTGTTTGTGTTTGTGACGTCATATGCCTTTACATTGCCATTCATGTTTGTCGTTTTGCATGTTTTTGGGTTTACTGTGTTAGTTGCATTTCCTGTTTGATTTTCATACTTATTTGTTTTGATCTGGCTTATGATAAGTCATTGAGTACTTGCAGTGTATCTTTCTATGATTTTGATTTTATATTCATATATACATGATCAGCTTGTATACTTGCGTTATTCTGAATAATTATTCTGTCTTGTGCGTTAGGGAATACAACCTGGTGGGGATTTCTCTACTTACACTGTCACGTTTTATTGGGATGAGAGTAATGAGGTTTGTTACAACCTAGAACCTGTTTAAACCCCTAAATGCTTCCAAGGCGGTAGCCGTATTGTCAACTCGTTTGTGTTTATGATGTCAGATGTACCTCTTCTTAGTAACGTTGTAAGTTGTTAGTTTTAATGCGTGTGTTGGGTTGACAGTGTTCTCTGAACACTACATTTCCTGTTCGAATTGTACATACTTTTATAACTTTAAAATATCAATGATGTTTTTCGTAATAGACGTATGTTAAATGAATGTATATTTAGAAACGTTCACATTCGTCCGACTGTTTTGATCTTGGGACACCTTACTCAACAATGTCGTCAACATAAACAATATATTCGATTTCTCATGTGAAAGGCAGTTTAAGTTAATATAAGTTGGAATGCTGTTATGCGTTAATTTTTAGTTTAACAAATAAAAAATACCGAGTTTTAAGAAAATAATTAAAGCTCGTTTCAGTCTAAGTGTTTCTTAATAATGTCAGTCGGAATTTTAGTTCTATAAGTTATAAGCAATATTTGATGTAATATATCATTTAAATAACATATATTGTCTCGTTATCTGCCCACAAACTCACTTAGTTGTAGCGTCAGAGTAACGAAATATCGCGATACACTACCAAGAAAAAATATCATCGCATCAACGTCATATAAATGGTCGATCAAACGTCAGACGCTAGTTTTTTGTGACCGCTCTATTACAGATCCTCTGTTGGTTCATAATTGTATTTCCTCTCTGCACTAAACCAAATTGCTAAGTATCAACCTAAGAATATGTCAATAATATTCTCATTGTTTTGTGTATTTTGAGCTTGATTAGAGATACGGTTAAACTGCAAAATAACGATTGTAAAACGTCTGCTCTGATTGCATGAACATATTTTAAAACTTTTAAGTCAATGTGTTTCCTTAGAATTAAGTTATAACACTTATACCACTGGGTATATAGGATTTTATTAAGTACTTCGCATTAGTGAAGCTTTCGATGTTCCTAATTCTAAAATATGCCAGTTAAAATTATTTTGACATCATGTTTTACTAGCATAACCACTACAAATGCAGAAATTTTCGAAATATTTAATGTTAACGCTGAATTACAGTTACTTGAATTTCAAACAATATTCAATTTAAAGGGAGGTAATTTAAGATCTTTTTTTTATAGACGGAGAATCTGCGATAAATGGGTCAATTTTTTATGTTTTTTTCTATTATTTTATACCAGTTTTAAGAATGTTATATCTTTAAGGGATCTTTGACTCATGTTATGTGTTTTATCAGCACATTTCATGTTGTCATATAAAGGGAGGGTAACTCTCTAAAGATGTAACAATTTAAACAAAAAATCAATGTTTTACAAACTATGGGTCAAAACAAAATACTTATCATATATCTATTCTAAAATATATTTAAAATAAGAAAATTAGTTAAGATACAAAAGTTGATACTTAGAAATTTTGTTCAGTGTATAATCCCAATTGTTGCAGGTTTTGAACAGATCAACCTGGACTATAAGCCAGGGTAGCTGGTTTACAGTACCAGTGCTCTACCAACTGCACTATCGACACGCGGTTTTACACTGTATTATTTACCATATACCTGTACCGTTACGTATCTACAACGTTTGAACCACTTTTTGAATGCAATGTTGATTCATAGCCATTGCTTTTGACGCCTCCTCATCGCCATCTGGCGGATAACCTACATTTTTTCTTTCAAGTCGTACATATATGCTGATCTATGCTAGACGAACGTATTGGATGCTGAAAACAACTATAATGCAAATAAAACAGGTCGATAAACTCTACGAAATCTCATTATGTATGAGTTGTAGGCGTGTTTTTTTCATGCGAGTTTTTGCAAGGTTTTCTAATCGAGAGAGACACACGATGTGACGTCACGTGTCAACCCAAATTAAACGAGATTTCCGGGGGAAGAGTTGTTTCAATATATTTATTATGTATAATTGTATATAGCAGCAACTATTTCAAAAAGGTTTTTAGTGATTCACGATGTCAGTGAATTATTATTAATCATAAGATAAAATAAAGAAACATGTTTAGACACCACTGGATTGTTATTGTGTTAGAAAATAGTATATATAGAAATCTTGTTATCGTTATATCTCCTGTATAGAACGTGAAAACAACATGAATTTTGCTTTATTTTTTATATAATTGTATATATAAAATTTAGACTCCATTGGATTGTTATTAATCTTGTTATCGTTATATATTCTGTATTTAAGACCGGATTTTATCAAAAAGGTTCATTCAGGGTCTAGTTGTGCAAGAACGTTGTTTTACTACGAAAGCAATCAGTCAACACTGACTTAAGCCTATTAATTTTCTCAGTAATGTTTGGTGAATTCAGGCACTGTACTTACAAAAATATTTAATTTTGTTTGTAAACATGTATTTCGAAATCGACTAAATCATGAAACTGCACATGGCTGCGGCATTTTAACCTACTTCGTCCAGTTCTGTTCTGTTTCTTGTTGTTTTTTTTTATCAAAATTATGGCCATTTTTACCCGTGTGTTTACTTAGTCAATTTCAGTTCTTTTTTCCACCTATATATTTGTATTTTTATTATTTATTAAATACTACATTACAGTTCCTTTTCATTGTGTGGGACTGACATAGGGAAGTTGAATCAACGGTAGTGCCTCTTGTTAAGTTATTTGTCCCTGCAGCAGAATGCGTTTTCTAGGTTACGCCACTGACCCCTGATTATAGAATGTATGTCTACAAAATGTACATAGAAATTGCTTTGTTACTTAAAAGTTGCTCTACCACTATTCAACGGTCTTATATATGTGTTAACAACTTCATCACGTCTTTGATATGTTTATTATTTCCCTTATTTTCTCCTTCCTTGACTATTGGAGGCAATATTTTGGGGGGAAAACTTGCCCACAAGTAACTGGCTTCTAATTTAATATGCATAGTAGGTCCCATAACACTTGTGAATTCTTACCATTGTAAAGATTTAAAGCCGTTGTAAAGATTGTCCGTCATTTGGCCTTTGACTTTTCGTTGTTAACACTCTAGCACCTTCATTATATATCCGATCATTACCAAACTTGGTTAGTGTCTTCATATACATGAGAGCTCGGACAAGTTCGATACACCAGTTATTGACTTTGATTTAATAAACAGTCCAATAGTTTGCCTTGTGAACACACTAGCACCATCATTGTACATCCGATATTTACCAAACTTGGTCAGTCTTTATATATAATAAACGCCAGAGTTATTGCCCTTGATTTAATGGAAAATCCTATATTTTGCTTTCTGAACACTAGTAGTCCCTTCATTTTGCATCCGATCCTTACCGAACCTGACCAAAGTTTTTATATTAATGAAGGCTCAGACAAATTTGAAAACAACCATATCGGTTAATAAAATTCAGAGTTATTGCCCTTGATTTAATGGAAAATCCTATATGTTGCTCTGTGAACTCTTAATATAGCCCCCTCATTGTGCATCCGGTCTTTACCAAACTTGGCCACAGTCTTTATATTAACGAAAGCGTGTATCATACTGAAAACTACATATATCGTATGATAAACACGATAAGTATTGCTCTTGATTTAATGACAATGTCCTATATTTGCCCCGTGAACATGTCTTTCATTCGATCTCTACTAAATTAGTCAATATATTTTTATTAATAAAAGCTTGGACAAGTTCAAAAACAGTTGCATCAGACTAGACACATCAGAGTTATAGCCCTTGATTTTTAAAAAAAATGTTGAGTGATACATGTCCTATCTTGTGTATTTTGTTCCTAGAAGACTACTTAATACATGCCAATCTGTAAATGACATAATGTTGAACATGGAGGTCATCTTGAGTGACAGTTTGGCCATAAAACACAAATCTGTCTATCCATCAGCAATTTCATAAAATAATTTTCTAGTCTAGATTTGAAACAGTTTCATGACAGTTGATCACAGTATATTCGGAATGGATCGACTCTCTAAGGTTTGTGTATGTCGCCCAAGATCGCCAAATTGGCTAAAACTATGTCAAATTATGGAAATGTTAAATGTTCAGCAATCGTGGAAATACACAAATAGTCTTTTTTTTATCAAACTTTGCATTCTCAATATTTTCAGTACTTTGATTACATTTAAATAGGTGAATGCAATGATAATTGTAGAACAGTAAGTGTCTATGTGCTGTTTTGTAAAAAACACTCTCAGTTCCCTATTATCAAGGTTAATGTCAGTATGTGTGGTTCACCCTATAAACATATACCAGGATATATTTTAAATGATAACTGATTTACAGAAAGACTCTATACGTCGAATAACTCATTCTCATATCCGCAAGAAGTCACATTTTCGTTTCGATATAAACGGGGATAGAGAAAGCCTTTTCTAGAAAAATCTAAAATAAAAACATATTCCATTTCAAGATCAAAATCAGTCTCTACCAAGAGTTAAGTTCCGTGCATTCAAAAAACACATATATCAATGTCTCAGCACATTACAAGAATGTTTTAAATGATGTAAATGCAAATCACTTGGAGTCATTCATTTTTTCTGAATTCAACTTTATATGGTACTGCAATACTTTAGTGAATAAACACTGTTTTGTTCAGAATTGTATTACGGTAGAATAAAGAAATATAAAAAGATCGGACAGGGAAAGTAACATTCAAGGAGGACAGTCAACCACAAAACACAGAAACAAATTTGCAAACAGACAAACAAGAAGGCAACGCGGTATAAGAAACACGCGTGTTTAAGGAAAAACTGGATCAATGAATGTCATACAATCCCTGTAGGATATAAAAATAACAAGTTTACTTGGGTATATATCTGTCCGTTGTCACAATATTCAAGGTAACACCACCATTGCGATTACTATAGGGTACAGTTTTAGCGTTTGTTCTTACGAATACTTTCCGAAATCTCAAAGCTCTAAACAGCCTGCCTAAATATAAAGCTCTACCCTAAATACGTCCAAAATAAGCTGTGGTTCGCTCGATTGTTTACCACCCAGTCAGTAGCATGGTGTCAGTCACCTGTGTTGACGGTCTGTTCGAAATGTTGATATAATCACCCTGGTCATGTGACACATTATCACGTGATGGCAAACTACTGTCTATGTGAAAGTGAGAGAAAGGAAATACAACCCTCTTAGAGATTAGATAAACGTATTATCTCATTCACAATATGTGTCAGCACAATGATGTTCTGGTAAAAAGATTCAATTCACCATATATTTATGAATGAAATTCTTAAATTATTCATGATGATTAACCCAGAATAGCAAATACTACTACGAATGATGTCTTTCCTACGGTGTCCTGTTAGGGCCATGTTACCATCGCATCTTACCATCGACCATCGATGGTCAATGCTAAGATACGATGGTAAGATGTGATGGTAAGATTCGATGGTCGATGGTAAGATGCGATGGTAAGATGCGATGTAAGATGCGATGGTCGATGGTAAGATGCGATGGTCGATGGTAAGATGCGATGGTAAGATGCGATGGTCGATGGTAAGATGCGATGGTAAGATGCGATGATCGATGGTAAGATGCGACGGTCGATGGTAACATGGCCCTAACAGGACACCGTACTTTCCTATAGATCTTTTTTTCAGTCTGATTTCTTTGTTTGGCCCTTTAGAATATTTGACGATTTTAAGTCAAACCACTAAACAAACTCAAAATGTACTCCCTTTAATGATTATTTACAGAAAGGTAAATGTCAGCGAGATGTCAGTGACAACCGTTAGTATATACCTAGACGAAGTTAAATGACATTTTATTGATTTCCACGGTGCAATAGAAACCACAGCACACAAACGCAATGGTCCGGTAGGTCAGCACTGTACCACAAACTTAGAGCAAAATACATATACAATAAAAAGAAACGATCAGTATGCATTATGTTCTACAGATTAGCTTGACTCGATTAAAATCGGCCTAGAACCTTCTCACCCTGAACTGCAGAGTTGCTGCAAATTCTATTGTAGCGGCTCCAGCGTAAATGGAGTGTCTACAATAGAATTTGCAGCAACTCTGCAGTTCAGGGTAAGAAGGTTCTAGACCCGTTCTCCATATTTTATCTCGATGTACATGGAGGATGAGCCTGGCATGTTCATTCCTGTTAGGCGCCAAATAACCTTTCATGTGTTGGTGCGCCTTAAAACCCCAATTCAATTTAAATCGGCAAAGTTCGTTCTAACACAAAACATTATTCTATATTTTAAGATTAAAACGAACAATGATACACACTTATTCCAATCTATTTAGCCGGTTTTAAAACGACTCATTCCACGGTTATTCACTTCACTTTCAAGTGAAACAAGGCTATTCCGGAACAATATCCGTTTTAATCAACGTTTTGTAACACGATATATGTTTAAAAGGATTACATTTGGTGATCTACAGATCAGAATACACCAATTACCAACCATCAGCGGGCAGGGAAAAAGGTCCAGGGTAAATTCGGAGCTATTACACAGAATCGCTTAATTTTGACTGGTTGACAAGGTAAACAAACAAAAACATCTTGCTAAAAAATTAAAATTCAACTTTTGAAGAGTACTTTTAAAGGTTACATCATACTATTGTGCAATGTATTCATAATTTGTTGCAAAATCAAAAAAGAAGCATATTTTACATTATCTCATGTTTCTACAAGTAGGTGGGTCAGCACCATCCGTCCTAACAGCTTTTTCAAAACATACTCAATGTATGGTTTGTGTATGTTTTTTTGATAAAACTGAGATAGGTCTTTCCAAACAAGTAAGCAAAAATATGGCTTCTTATATTAGGGAACTTAGTACAGAGCTTAGAGCTATAATGTACGTCTATGGAAAATTAAATGGTGTAGTATGATCTGTATACACGCTTTACATTAATGATTTAACACAACCTATAATGTGCATGGTGTCTTTGGGAACATGTGGGTTGGCCTTAATTGATATCCGCGTAAACCATGATACACGAAAATTAAATACCTGTAATACATATGAAGGATACAGTCCGCTCGAGAATTAACCGCAAGATGTATGGATTTATAAATGCATACACAGATGATATTATCATTAAGATCACATGTAATTAACTCTTAATTTATTTTGCAAAATCGTTGCGTGTATCTCCATTGGTATATTACTTGCACATTTTAGACATGTTATAAATATGAAGGTCAATATGACTATATTCGGTAACATCTTTGCATGTTTTTCGATTGATTTATTGCTTGACACTATGAAGGTAAATCTACTATGAAGCATTGTGTGTATTTAATTATTCTTTAATTATGTCAGATTTCGAATTATAAAAGCGTCCTCGGTAGATCAGTTAATACAGCCTTGAGCTTTAGAGCTACAGACCTCTGCCCTGCGTGGATTCGCTCTCTAGAGCCATGTCTTTCGGAAACAAAGCATACTTAATATTATTTCCCTCTGAGGTTCCTGCCCCTTAAACCTAATAAGATGTGCTAACCGGACGTAAAACCCCATTTTAATTCATTTCGAATTATAAATGAGAGAGTAGACTATAATAAGAGAAGCAACGATGTTCATTGTGTTTAGTGTATTTGAATTGTAAACGGACCTGTTCTTCGGCAAATGGTGTGACACCTATTCAATTACAAAGTTTGAATTGAATTGGGTTTACGGCCCTCGAGGTTGTATGGCGGTGAATGAACACATTTACTCTAACTCCAAATGGTAAAATTAAAATCTTAGATCTTTTGGAAATGAAGATTTTGTAAGATATATGAGAGATATTGTGTAAATGTGTATAGTGTACGTTAATGTTGAATATATGTGTTAAGCATTATACAAACGTAAACGGATTAAGTATTTAAAAACAAATATAGTAGAAACGTAATAAAAACCAAATTGAATATATAAATGAAAACGGCAATGCAAACACAAGGAATGGACTAGTCAAATCGCCGACTGTGGAGCGCTGTGGTCTAGTGGTAGAGCGTTGGGCCCATGATCCAAAAGTCGTGGGTTCGATTCCCGCCATTGCCATATGCGTTGTGTCCCTGAGCAAGACACTTTATCTGCATTGCTTAGTACTGGTTCTACCCAGGAAGACATCGAGAGTGATTCAAATAAGTTCATAGAGCTTTCGTTACAATCGATGTAAAATAAATAAGTTTAAACTAAATCGCCGACTAAAGCATGTAATTCCTTTAGAAAATCTATGTTTCATCTGATGTTACATCTTTTGTTTGGTTGGAATACATCCTTTCCCTTTGCATTGAAGGGTGAACATTCTCTTTCAATGTAAAAGAGACAACTATATTTTCTTAATATCTTAAAACATATAACGTTCAATGCGTTTGTTTCGCATTCTACATACACTAACCTTCATAAAAACTACTACTATACACAGGAATGACAGCTTATAGAAGTCCAGGAAAACGTGAAAAATTGTCCAATATAAACTACAGCACTCGAACGCAATGGAACTGTAGGTCCACGCTGTACCACAAACTAAAGGCAAAATAAACATAAAAAGAAAAGAACAATACACAACACAAAGAGGGGTCAAGACGGGGTCAAGATATGTAACGGTAGTAGACAGTATGATATATCTATTAGCTTGAATAGATTCAAAATCGAATAAAGTTCGAATATAATTCTAGCGCAAAACATTATTCTGTATGTTAACTTTAAGACAGATAATGTAACACCATTATTCCATTCCATTTCGCATGATTATAACATCCTCAGGTCTATGTCATTCTTTTCGCTTTAAATTGAAACAAGGATATTCCGGGACAATTTCCTTTTTAATCAAAGTTTTAAAAACAAGATGTCACTTTAAAAAGATTGCATTTCGTGATATACAATATACACTTATTGCTTTAATTATTAAAAAAACAACAACGACCACCCCCACCCCCACACACACACAAACAAAAAACGCCATCAATTTGGATGGTTTCTTTAGGATGCTGAACAAGGCAAATTGTGAATAAGAACTAAGCTAAATAGACAGTTAGATGGAATACATCATATCCCTGATATGCTTGCTCTGCACGATGGAACGCATTCTCCTTCTCTGTAAAAGAGACAACACATTTATTCTTAATAATTATCTTAATAAAGATAATGTTCAATGTGTTTTTTTCGCAATTTACGTACACTCACATTCATAAAACCCATATTTTAAGTCAATTTACTGTCAAACAAACGTGTTTTAAATATTAAATGTCAATATAGGCATCAGCTTTATGTATAAATTCCATTAAGGTTTCGATGCATAACAATATGGGAGTGAAATAAAAATAACTATGCGAAATTTGGAAAAGCCTGAGTCCGAGAAAAGCGTGATATATCGGCAGAAAGTTGAAGGATTAATGCCGGAAGTTAGGTTTTACGAGTTTGAATGATTGTGCTAACATATTGAAAGAAAACATTTTAACAGACTGCTTTACTTGTTTATTAGTCTCCTTATGCAATTATAACATCTCCGCTGTGTAGTTTTATTAAAACATAAGTTTCATCCGCTTATCCTTACACATACAATAACTCGGATATATTCTATGACAAGAGCAGGATCAATTTTCTCAGGACACTAGATATATACTATGGAGAGAGATGCTCAGGACACTAGAGATATGCTCTGGACAAGAGAGATCTAAACTGGAAAAGAGAGATATGATCTGGACAAGAGAGCTCTGCTCAGGAAAAGAGATATGCTCAGGACAAGAGATATGTTCAGAACACTAGAGATATGCTCTAACAAGAGAGATATAATCAGGGCACTAAAGGTCTCACACCACACCGATTTTACTGTGTTGGCCATTGGGAATAACGTCCAATTTTCCATTCTGTATGAAACATTTACAGTCTGAAAGTATTGTTTTGGTAAAATAAAGTTATTTCTCTCATAAAAATCCTCAAAATCTGGTACATAGCCCACTTGTTTTTTTAATGCGAATGGTGTCAGGCAAGGTACTCTTTTCGGCTTTCACTAAACAGTTTGCATCTAATTTCATACGCATTTTGAGCACCCACACATGTGTCACATTTTGCTGTCAGTGTCGTCTAATCGCTGTTCATCCAATCTCACACTATAGTTTTCTCACCTTGCATCAGGAAAAGAAAACATCCATGGGCAATTATTAAAAATATCTCAAACCGAAGAACACACTCCTACTTTTTATGGTGTAAGAATCATCCTACAGTCACATGCAAAGGAGCTAATGGTGCAGTGAGACCTTCAAGGGGGCTCAAGTGTGTGCGCGTCTTCAAAATCATAACCGCAACAACTATAAATGACTATCTAACAAAAACCATATTTATCGGTACTTTTGTCATAGATTACATGAGTTTACGGCTCAAAATGCAACATGCATCAGTTTGCTTTTCGTGCCATATGCATTGAGCGAAAAAATCATGAATTTTAATCTGTATCGAGAATAGAAAATATTGAGTAACTTTTGTGTTCTAAGATATTGTGTTCTTAAATTCTGTAGGATTTGTGTTAGATATGTATATCTAAAAAAAAGTGTGATATTTGTATTGCAGGCAGTGTTTTTTTAGTTTATTCATTGTTCACCTATGCCCAAACATGATTTTTTTTTATTGATTTATTTTGTTATTAAATGATGCTTTCTGAAACAGAAATATTGGTGCGACTTCTTTTTTAGTCAAAAATAGTTTATTATATTACCTGTCCTACAATGTTATTAAAGGCTATTAAAGTTGATGTCATCATAGGCATGGTTCTAATAAAATAAGCCCTCCTTTCAACTCTCAAATTGGCATCTTCTGCCAGCTTCCTGTATAAAATGATAAAATGGCATTTCTTAAGCACATGTTTACAATATTGATAATAATGTCATTATTACTATTTGAAAACCTGTTGTACCAAACAGAAGGTAGAGAGAAAAATCAGAAAATATACTCAACAGTGATTAAAAAGGGGAAATAACTGCAAAAAAACAGCAGGGGAGATAACTCGGAAACATCAAATGACACCACACCTTGCGAAAAGCAGAAAAAACAACCGAAAACCACCGACATGCAGTTTAGTAAGAAATTATCGCAATACAGATAACGCTACCAAATGTACACGAACAGCGCTTAGCTTAAAAATCTATGAAATTATAAGAATCGGTATATTTCATAAAATTTCTGTCAATTCCATGTTATATCGAAACTGTTAATTAATCACATTGAACCGCATTGCATGCACTTTATACATAGTTGTTGAATTCATCTCAAATTACAATCAATCAATCAATCAGTCAGTCAGTCAGTCAGTCAGTCAGTCAGTCAGTCAGTCAGTCAGTCAATCCGAAAACATTTTCCAACTGAAAACTGCTTGCGACCGACTGCGATGTTTCCCCAGACGACGGCACTGTACACCATCTCAAAGCAGTGAAAATTGAATACAGACCATTCAGATCACAGCGAAAAAGATTTGCATCATAATACTATACATACTGCAGCACAACACTATACATGCCAATAATAAATTCAGTACAGATCTGCGAAACAAATATCAAGGCGACACCGGCACTCTTTTCCGTGAATAATGATAGAACCAGAATTTAATGTTTTATTATGACGCTAAATTCAAAGGACTTTCAATGAAAACATGAAATTCGCGTACATTTGTTTTATTTAATATAATCAGTTTTATTTCTTAGTGCAAAATAAAATTTATAATCACAACTTAGAACCTAAAACAATTTTAACGCCGTTTTTTAACTTTTGTAAAAAGAGAAGATGAAGAATGTAACAGTATATTCAAATTTTGTCTGGATTTTTTTCCCCATATATAAACAGACACACAATATATTGGATGGTTTGTTATTTGACCTGACGCGAAATTTGTATGAAATGCGCATGAAAATATATCTCGAGAGAACAAATTGCCTGCGTACAAATGGAATATAAGAATTAAGATGAATACGCTAACATTTGGAACGCCTCATTCAGCAAACACCAAGCCTGAAACAATTTCGTGTCTCGACAAATGTTCAACTGCAAACGACAAATCATCCCGAAAGACACAGCGGTTCGGAAAAGTATTTTAGACAACGTCAAAGCAAATAAGGAAGAGCGACTAAGTTAATAAACTTACTTAATGAACATTCTCGACAAATAAGACACACCGCACAGCTGTTTTGAAATTTGTTGCACTGCATAAGTTGTTGGGGTATGTTTCTAATAGTGTCAATAGCTGAAATAAACAATTTGTTATACAAACACATACCTATTAGAGGTCATATGAAGCTGCTTTACATGATGTGAACATGTCCTTGGAATAGTGTCGGTACATTGTATCCATTTGATCCCGACCGCGACGATAACTAAACTTTCAGAAACAATTTATCGACTCGTAAGCACATACTGTTTTTTTTTGCAAATACAATCGAATATCCATGTTTCGCGGAATAGTTGATACTGCATGTACATGTGTATGCATTGACATATGCGCTGAAACAAATTTATATTGCGTTTCATCAGGAGGTGTCATCGCCTAGAATCCATATCGACATTACGGAAGTGATTTGAGAAATTCATTACCAATAGTATACCCACAATAATCCATGTTGATCAATGTACGATTCATTTGCATATGCAAAATCACTAATTTATGGCCAAATCTAACTTTAGAACATGCAATTCATCCTAAAATGTTCAGTTCAACTTTTTCTCACAGTTGAAAACATCAAATTCAGAAATATTGATCTGTGTCAATGAGAGCTATTCCATTTTCCATTCTGAATGAAACATTTACAGTCTAAAAGTATTCGTTTGGTAAAATACAGTTCTTGCTGCTCATAAAACCCCAAACAATCTGGTACATAGTCCACTTTTTTTTGATGAGAGTTGTGTCAGGCAAGGTACTAATTTCGGCTTTCACTAAACAGTTTGCACCTGAATTCATACGCATTTTGAGCACCCACAAATGCGTCACATTTTGCTGTCAGTGTCGTCTAACCGCTGTTCATCCAATCTCATACTATTGTTTCCTCACCTGCAACACACCCCTACATTTTATGGTGTAAGAATCATCCTACAGTCACATGCAAGGGAACTAACTGCGTGAGACCTAAAGATACGCTCCGTACAACAGAGATATGCTCTTTGCAAGAGATAGATGCCTTGCGAAAGATAGATATGCTCTGGACAAGAACGCATGTTTAGATAATTTAAGAAAATAAAAATACATAAGTTCGTTAAATCAATTTAGAGATCTACTTCTTGTACTATCACACCATCCTGTTACGTTTTGACGTATACACACGTTTTTTCGAGTTATGCTATGGACAAAACGGACGGACAGACGAATTAACAAAACATTAAATATATGCTCCCGAAAATAAAATTGAGAGAGTACAAATAAAAACATTCCTTTGCTTACCATCATCTCCATCAACCACGCACGCCAATCCCACCCTATCTTACCACTACCTCATCACCACACTCATACACCTTTATCTCCACGCCACGCCCCGTGTGGTTCCGGGGCAAAGTATAGGGTCACTGCAGATCCCGTTTGATGGGGTAGAACCCCCCCAAATTAATGTTCATTTTAGCATTTTTTGTTCATGCTCATTAAAGGTCGTTTTTCAAGAGCTTGTACTCGAGTTGAGGACTTTAATATTCGTAATCTATGTATAACTAAAAAGCTACTCAATCAGGGTTACCGTTACCATAAACTTCGTAAAACCTTTGCAAAATTTTATTATCGTAACCCTGATGTTCTTTCCAAATATAAAAGTAATTTAAGGACTCTTCTGCGACAAGGTGATGTGATTTATAAACTTCGTAAGATTCTTGGTCATGATCACTTTCATACTATCTTTGTTAAACTTGTTAAAAGGTTTATCAAAAGAGGTTATGACCCTATCATTTTGCAACGTACTGCATGCTTGGTGGTGGACCCATTTACAGTTCGCCACTATGCTTTCCTCTTTAATTGTACGATGACCGGACAGGCTGTGGACCCTATGATGACGCCTACCTAAAGCCCAATGGGACGGTGTCTGTGATCTTTCTTGTCGTGCCCTTAATGGTTTATTTTCTTGTTGTCTGGCTTCTGCCAAGTCATTGAGTACCTTCATTGTGGCTTTCTAGGCTATTGTTTTTTGTATTATATTTACACGAGCATATTTGTGTTTTACTTATATTGCCTATTGATGCTGCCTTGTTGGTTAGAGATTAGATCATGGCGGGGATTTCTTTAATTAACACTGTCCGGTTTTAATGGGATGACAGTATGGTAAGTGTGGGGTTTGGTGCACCCTAGAACCGGTTTAAACCCCCAGTGGCCTTTGTTGCCACTGACCGTTCCAAGGCGGTAGCCCTATTGTCAACCCTTTTGTGTTTGTATGTTTTATTACTTTGTATGTTTTATTACTTTTCCTTCTCGTTTGTCTGTTTACATGTTTGTTTTTGTGTTTTGTGGTTGACTGTCGTCCTTGTATGCTGATTTCCCTGTCCGATATTTTTATCTTTCTTCATCATGACCCCTGCATTGTCTCAGGTGTCATCTCGCTCAAATCACTAGAGCAGTGGCAGAAAACAATAAACGTGGCTCAAAAGTAAATGGAGTGTCTACAATAGAATTTGCAGAAACTCTGCAGTTCTGCAGGCGAGAAGGTTCTAGGCCCATTCTCCATATTGTAACATGGAGGATGAGCCTGGCATGTTCATTCCTGTTAGACGCCCTATACCTTTCATGTGTTTGTGCGCATTAAAACCCCAATTCAATTCTATTTCCACGCCACACCACCACCCTTTCGGACTCTCCAAACCCACCACTATCCTTACTATCACCCAACCGATTTATACACATAATTGGTATTATCTAAACAAAAAGAAGAAAATGTGTCCTATAGAAACCTCAGCACCCAAACTCAATGGTACCGTAGGTCCACACTGTACACATACCTGAATCAAATGCGAACATTAAATAGTCAATATACAACATAAAGGTGGTTGACAGAGATACCGAAATGAAACGCAATTCCACATATTCAAGTAATGTTTTTTCCTATTTGGGCCTGAGTTTGAAACATGTTCACCTCTGTGATAGCCAGGTAAGGGGACTGCGTACAATGTAACAGTTATTGGGAGCACTTTCATTGTTTCTTCTGGCATTTGTTGATTTGCATAGATAGAGATATATCTTTATACATTTACATTAATTTTTAATTAATCCTTCATTCATCACGCCAACAAAATACGAATCAATTTTTTAATTTTTTGTATACATTCTCCGGCGTTTACGTTTAGCTGTGTTCCATATACACAATACGATACAGTGTCAATCGTCTCTCTGGAAATCAGGGGGGAAATCTTTGAACAGTTAACAATCATTATAATGCATGAACGCTTATTTCTATAATAAAACATGAAAAGGGAAATGTGGAAATCTTCGAACACGATAAACACAATACATAATGCTGTTTGATTGAGACTGTTCATGAATTGTAGTGAAAAGTGCTTTCTACCGTTAACGTCCTCTAGCCCCGGGTTAAGCAGAACTCAATATTTTAAAAAATCAATAGTACAGAAATATGGGCCATCCCGAAGGTGGTATGCATATGACGGCGAACATGGAACGTTCAATGAGGTGTTTTCACACCATTCCATGGCCAGCGGCGTATGGTCCCAGTTGCGGTTTTGTTTGTTTGTTTGTATGGTATTTTACGTAATTTTCAACACATGCAAGGTTATATATGACTGTCGATTTTTTGTGGTGGAGGCAGACCACCCACTTTTACTGGGTAGAACCAGTACTGTACACCTCACGCCATCCGTAAGAATCGACACTTCCTCACTTACAAGTCGAGCTTCCAGTGGGATTCGAACACGCAGCGGTGAGAGGCGAAGGTTTACAACATTGTTAACCATTCGGCCAAGGAGACGCTGGTCCCAGTTTCTAACAAAAAGCTTTGCCCTGACAGAGAAAACAATGGGCAAAATAAACAAAATGGAATTTAGTTTGGAGCAGAGATTATGAAGCCTACGTATCACAGGTAACAGTCAAAAGCAGCCAAAGGGTGATTAAACAATACTCAGAACCTTTGAAGGCTGGAGTAGTGGAACCACCTATTCGCAATTCAAGTAAGAAAACAAAAGTTATTTGTGAAAGTACCACTGATATCTATAAATATCGGGCTCAGCTATCTCCAAAGATCGGATTGAATGACAGTTATGTCTTGTATAAAAGATGGAGGACAATAAGGAATACGGTCGTGCGGTGTATCATACAGTTTCGTCTGTCAATAAAACGCAAGCAAACCTTCTGTCAACACACAAGTATCACGGTTTGTACTAAGTTCAATTGGCACCTATGTTCATGATGTTACAGGTTACTTAGGCGTGTCCTTATGCAAGACACTCAACCTAGCTTTGACCGTGGTATGATGTGGACGTAAACTGGGCGGTCCCTTGATTCGAAGTCCTCTGAACACGTTAAAGAACCATTCGCATTCAGTACTGCGTGTAAGAGTAAGGCAGGGTTCTATCATTTGCCTCTTTCGCCTAAGCAATGTGTTGATGAGTCATAGAACAATTCAATTACTCCGCGTTCGAAATTACAATACATTATTCGCACTTTAATAAAAGCTGGTATGTAAATCATATTTGTATCCCTAATTTAAAAGCGTTAGTTTCACACATGTGCTGTTTCTCAGCATTACAACAATAAGATTATTGTAAAAATCAAAAACTTTTCATTTTTGTTTTCAAATTTGATAGATTTCATGTTGTTGATTCCACGATAATATGCTGAATATATGAAAATAAAGACAAAAAATGCATTCAAAGTCATAAAACTCAGAAACAATCTATATAATGAATCTGTGTATATTTAAAGAATAACCCAGAAATTACATTCGTAAAGTTGTGTATAAATATACAAATGGAGCGGAGTTAGCAGTTATATTTATAATACATACCATATTTTGTATTTTAATAAAATGAAATCAGTTAATAAGTTAAAATTCAGTCTTGGCTGAAAAAGATCCCACATAAAACCCGCACGATCGCCTGATCGCCCGATTTTCGTAGTGAAAACCATTTCGCTTAAAGCCATTGTAGACGGAAGTGACGATACCTATAGAAAAATCATAAATTATTCAACATTTGAAGAGCTTCAAGAAATCTTCTATGTTTAATAAGCGTCTGCTGATTAATGCAAACATCATTATCGTTACTCGTACAAGAAACACAGGTTACATTTAGAAGATCAGTATGTGATATGATCCAATGCAAACCCAAACTTACTTGAAATGTACCTATAATAAATTAAAGGTGAAAGCTCGTTTTTTTATACAAATTTCAATCAAACCATAGTTAATGCTATTTTCCGACGTCCCATAAATACAAGCTATGTAGCACAAAGCTATGTTGTATAGATTGACCAGAAATGTATTCTCTAAGAACGTCTGAAATCAATTAAATTAATTATAGAAAATTTGAAAATCCATTTAGTATGACAATTAAAACCTGGTCACATTTTGTTAACCTAAAAACTTTCTTCATATTCAGTTTATCATTGTAATATATAATATGTTCACGTCTTCATAGCTTTCGTTCAAATACCAACATAGGTAATCAAGATGAAGCAGACCTCTCGATGGGATTAACTTTATATTAACCAAAATTACTTGCACAAAATGGTACACTTTTTTTAAAATGGCGCCGGAACACCACAACCCATAAATAACAAATTTCAGCAAAATATTAGCTACCGACTAAAATTATAAGTTTCAGAGAAATGATAGCTCATTTTTCGTTAACAAATGTATATAAACAACTTCCTATGTACGTAAACTAACTGTGTATGCTATATTTCATGTTTAACTAAAAATTATTTCTTAAATATAAGGAATAATACTATACTTAAAAATATCGATTTTATTTTTAAAATAGGACAATTATATTTTGTTTAATACATGTTCACGTGAAATTAATCAATTAATTCATTTTAGTTCAATAACAAATGTAATACAATATGTTAGAACATATTTACTACAAAAGAAATAATATAAAACGCATAAACTTTCTCAAATTATGACGAAACTTTTCCTACTCCGATTTTTATATTTTAATGCTTAAACATGTATGCTACTAATCATATGAAAGTCTTTTGTTGTTGTTTTGCTTTAAAGTTACTGTTATATTATGCAATACATTGATAATAAACATGATTTTAAATATCACACATATTTTAAAATATGTTTGGTTATCCGAAATGATTTTAAACCGTATATAAAGGGAGATAATTAATCAATGGCGTTGTACTAATCTTATTAGTTTCTTAATGAATATATAAATTATTCACTTTTTAATTAGCTTTACTCATTATTCTGTACAATAGATACATTAACCACTCTGATTTTAATGTTGGAAAGATACTTTACTACTCTTTTTTTGCTGCGATCAAGACGGTTGTATAATTATATAGGTTTAAGAATGTACTATGCACAGCCGATCACTTGCGATGTTCACAACGCACAATTTTTTTCCCGCAATTCAAAGTACTAATTGATTTTGTATTGTTCTTGCCTCATACCTGCGTGTAAAATAGTTAAAAAAAAGTGTGTCCATTACCAATGGTGGATTCTTCTTCACGAGTGAGAATCCATTTCACTTGCGAAGACAAATATAGTTTTTGGAAGGTTGCTTTTCTTTGATATAGTTTTTGGAAGGTTGCTTTTCTTCGACAGGATACAGTCTACCACCGAAAATTAGGTATATGACTCTGGTTCAAAGAAGCTAATCAATCTTCTGAATTAATTCCGTTTTTGTGCCTGTTATAGCAAACAGTAGATGACAAGAATACATTCCACTCGTTATCAAGTGTGTGCTTTCAAACGAAAGATGGTGACGACAGTACTTCTATTTTAATTACAAGAAATAAGGAACAGTCAAGTAAAATTTCGCATGAAAATAAGCTATACATGTATTAATAACTACAATTACCTTTTAAAAGTCTACTACAAGACCAGTCTCACCAAGATACTTTTCGCTTTAGTAATTAATTTTGAAATTAATATCAAATACTTCACATGAGATTTTCTGAGATCTATGCCTTGCCGAAACATGTCCAACACTGCAGTTATTGATATGACATCTGATTAAAATATATATTGTTGGCCTTTTCCAGTTCATGAGCCTAATACGATTGCATTGTATGCTCCCATCATATATCTATACAAGTCCAACCGATATGTCCACCATATACACGTCTATCTCTATCAAGTAATGTCAGGCAAAGACAAACATATTCAGACGATGGACCAGCAATTGATGCAGTTGCACAGCAAGTGAACTCAGGTCTAAGTCCACAAAACTCCATTCACATTGTGTTCGACTAGCAGATAGGAAGGGTATACGGTGACGCTAGGCTAATAGATTTGCTTACATACTCTAATGTCAGGGGCGTACCTAGAGACATTTTGATGTGTAGGCCAAAAGGGCCTGCACATTAAAATGTCCTCATAATACTAGGGGGGTCCGGGGGCATGCCCCCCCGGAAATTTTTTAAACTGTAGATAGCCTGTGGTGCGTTTTGGCGTATATTTGGTCACTTCAAAAGTAACAAAACCGTCTTCAAATTTTTACTAGAAATTGAGTACCGACCAGAAAATAACATAGAGTAACACAATACACATTTGACTATATTTTCATAATAATTTGACATTCATTTCACACGAAGTCTAGTCTTCTCCTCTTCTCAGCAGCGAATTTGTTTCAACGGACACATCGATGTCTCGATGGCTGTGTAATACTGCAAGCCCAGACAGACGGTTGTCGGTCATTGTCGATCTGAGGTAATTTTTTACCCTCCTCATCACGCTGAAGGAGCGTTCAGCAGTGGCCGATGTTGTTGGCATATTCAACATCACCAGAGGTATTGTGCGAACGGACGGGTAAAGTATGCAGTTAGCTGGCGGAAGCGTCTCTAGTAGTCTGCTTGGTTTATGGGTAGTATCATCTGACCATTTCGTCTGTAAATCATGTAAATAGAATATGGAAACACAAGAACATATACAAGAGTACACAATTTCCACAAATTACGCTTGCCAAAACACGAGAAAATGGGATTTACTAAAAGATTGAACCGAAATGCAAACATGATAAATTATGTAGTTCACGTAGACGTTATGTTAATATTGCAATGCGTACAGAATACCCGGACAGACGGAACGGACATACATAAATCGATATACCTTCTTTAAAAAGGACTGTAATCTATTTAGCAAAAAATGTAAAAAAATATATGTATTATCTTATTAAAATGAACGATACTTACCAGCGAATTAATATCATTTATAAGATGCGTGCATGTAATTGGAAGACTACTACATTGTATATATAATTATGGATAAACATACCCGCCACCTGCCTATTTCTTCCAGATAAGCATCATGGGAACCAGTTATATCGGCGCCGTATGTGTCATAGAGGCTATTAACCATCTCATCAGTAAGCATGCCAATCTTTGCCGGAAGGAGGTACTGGGCTATGTACCGCGGTTCGTTCTGAATCAACCGCTTGTCCATTTCCTGAAGTAAGTGGTCCATAAATGGGTAATAGACGGACACCTTCCAATAGTCTGAAGGATTCCCGGCAGGATGGTTGACCCTGTGCTGCTGTCTTCCAACGCGGCGTGGTATACGAGGTTCAATGTCAACTTGCCGGGCCATATCCACGGCAGTGTCGTAAAGTACGTCCCACAACATATCATCCCCTCGCTCGCTACGAAGTCTTGACATAACAACCTTAGATTCCGATATTGCCTCGAGTAAGTCGCAGTCAACTGCCTGAAAAACAAATTCATTTGAACAAATATTAAATTCTATAATTGTATTGTTTGCTGCCAGTAGATCTACAAAATAGTAATGTACAGTCAGGTACACTTTCTTATAACTGATAATAAATATGTCGGTTTATTTCGATTTTCTTTTAAAAAATAAAGCGCTATGAATGTATATCATAATTATGTTGGTCATTACATTTTTTGTATGTATTATACAGCCAAGTATACGTTCGCATGTGAACAAGAGAAAGTTCAATTCCCACTCGTGACTCGCACTTAACTATCAATAGTTTTATAATCATTTAAAAAACGTAAATTTGCTTACACTCAGATGGTGACGTTATCAAACGTCTGTAACAAGAAACGTTCGGTGTTACCAAAGAAAATATTTAATTAGCGTCCAGACTACAGTACTGAAACTCAGGAAAGCAACATTATTTGCGGTTCCGGTTCGGTTTCGGTGCATTTCATACATAATAACTAGAGTAGAAAACATTGTGAAAAACGCATTTTCCACAATGTTTTCAAAAGCTTATTTACTTGAATAGTTGATTCTTTGGTAGTTTGAAACCGTTCTGCGTTCATTTATTTTGCGATTGCGGTGCATTCCGGTTACGGTTTCGGTTCATATGTTGCTTTCCTGAGTTTCAGTACTGTACGTAAATACCTGAAGATAGTTTGTCAGTGCGACAGTTCCACTCAGAATATGTTCCGCAGCAACTAGGGCGACTATAAACTCGAAACGAAGTATGCCAGCGAGGTGTAGACCGGCTTTCTCATCATTGTCGTCATGGAGGACTTCTAGCGCTTGGACGACGACCGGAAATGACGTCTTGAAAGTATACAATGCATCGGCTCTGATTGACCATCGCGTTTCACACAGAGTCCTTAACTTTGACCGTCCATCCATTGACTCTTTAGTGTTCTGGTCTCTTTCTAACGCATTGTAGTATGCCTCTAGTCGCTTAGCAGAGTAGTCAAAAGCAAACGATATGTCGTGCACTGTGCCCATCATTGTTTCGCACTGCCCGGTATGTTACTGCTATGTACTAGTGCCAGATTTTAAGGAATGTGCCTTGCAGTGAATGTAGTTTTGCGAGTGGTGCGACCTGACGAATCCTAGCCTGAAACCCCGCTAAACTTGCCACTCATGTTGGATGCTCCATCATAACCACTGTGCTCTCAGGTAATTAATGTTAAGTCCATGTTTCTCTATTTTTATTCAAAATCATTTTGGGATAAGTGTTTTCCCCCTTTACGCTATCCGCTTTAACAAAAACCAAACAAACTCTTCTCGGACAGTAGGTTTTCTCCCCTGATTCATCAACAAAATTCTTAAGCATATTGATAATTGTTCCTTTGTCGACTTATCAGTCCGCCTCGTCAGCCATTATACCAAAGTATTTAGCAAGCTAAACAATCTTGAATAATTTTGTCAATTATTGTATTGGAACACAGCTCAATCAATTCATTTTGTATCTTGGGTGAGGTGTACTTTGTAACCTGCTTCCCTCTGACGCTAGATGTTTCCGACAAAACTGCATCTGTAGTCGCGAAAGAATTCAAGATTGCCATAAAAAATTACTTCTATTTTCGGTGTGACCGCGGAGAGGAATGTTCTGTCTTTCCACATAGAAAGTACCACTTCTATTATTCTGCTGATGATATGCCGGTTATTCTCAACTTGTTTTTGCGTGGCTTTTTGGACAACAAACTCATAACAGATTGAGATTTATTTGACCTAACACTTAAAAAGTTCTCCCCTAAAGTTACACAAGCCATGGTGGTGCCGCTACCACTGGATTCGTGACGTTTCACATAGACAGCGAGATTTTTCCAATCAGTTTTTTCCAAATTTTGTAGTGTTATTACTTACTGATCCTTTGGGATCATCAAGCCCACTCTTTGTGGGCTTTAAAGTAGGAATATCGCTTAAACCAGTGTTTAGGATGCGTGAGGTGTTTGCACTTTACATTACCTCTCATGAACAGAATCAATAAAACCGAGTCTGCTACTTGTATCTCTTGTTTTGTGTTTGTTTCTTCCATCAGTAGTTATTGACCTTGACCGTCTAAGTTTCACAACTCATTTTTTTTTCTTCAAAAAAATACTTTTTGGAAGGAAACTCCTTCCAGGACCATTCGAGGTAAAGAAGCTGAAACGTTATGGGAAGCTTGTTGAAGATGAGGTTTGTCACTAAAGGTCTGAAAATTTGATCTTCATCATCAAGGTCAAGGTCAGGACTTAGTGTTTTGGCCTGAAAATGGCTTGTGCACGGAAATCCTTCTAGACCCGTTTCCAGGTAATAAGGCTGAAACCGAGTATGAAGCGTGTTGAGGATGAGTGGATGTCAATGCAGTTTCTGAAATTTGACCTTCACCATCAAGGTCAAGGGTCTAGACTTGAGGTATCATTGAGATATCGAAAATACGGATGTTTTTGTGATGGCTTTCCATCGACTGGCTTTAGTTGAGTGTTGTAAGTGTAAATCAGACGAACACGTTTGTAACAAAAGCTAACCCCAAGGATGCTATCGTAGTAGGAAACTATCAAGGAGAAACTTAAACATTGTCCATGCATAGTGAAGTGGAAATGTAACTTAAGAACAAAAACATAACACTTTAGCAATGCAAAAGATTAAAAATCACAATGGAAGATGTAATATGTATTCCTGTATACTGTAAAAGGTTGCCATTGGTGGAAACATATGGGACAAAAGATATAGTACACACATCATAAGTATAAAAAGTGAACTTAACCTTAAAAGAAGGTATAAAAAGTCGAACAGGAAATTCACAAAATTTGAAAACAAACAACAATTACAAGGAAATATAGAAGACAAGTATGTGACACTATACATATAAAAGGGTTTGACACCTTTGGTTATCGCATTGGAACAGTTTAGGAAATGTGTATTATGCTTACTATCGAATATATTCCTATGGTTCTTTAAAGTGCTCAAAGGATAGGACTCCGATACCAGGACAGCCCGGTTAAACACTCCCGTCCGACGGAACGAGGCTAGAGTCTTGCCTAAGGAAGTATCGCGTGGCACCAGTGAGTCTCAGACCCGTGATATTCCGGATTCTGAGTTGAAACGTGGTTTATCCACTTGGTCCACCACATTCGACAATACAGTGTTAAGTAGATGTTAACGAAAGGAATGGATAACGTATGCACAAGCCATGGATATACGTGGAACTTCTTTTAACAAAAAAGACAAATAGCAATGGTTGTTTTTCTTGACAACCATGTTGGATATAAATGAAGATATAGATTACAGATGAGATAATAATTTAAAAGTGCTTTTTATTTGGAATTAATAGAAAAATAAGTGAGTATAAGGCAAATTAAAACACATCAACAAATGTCCACACGTGTTGGTATATAAACGGTTATATGCATAAAAAAAGAAAATTAGTACAGGAGTGTATCAAATATGGATTATACTATGTGTATGATACACAGATATATTTTAAGTGAAACCTTAAACATGCTAATACAATCGAAATTGTAACTAATACTGTATCTTTATGTAATCTCGTTTGCTTTAAAAATAAAAAATGTGTCAAATAAATACACTTTTTTTTAAAGTGTTTGATTTTTCTTACAATACATATTCAAAAATCATATACACATATTTGTGTTGTGACTTAAAAAAATGATATAGTTCAAAAACACTGATATCCATCTTAAAGCTTATTGTAGGCAATTCATAAGGCATATAATAAAATATAGTTAAATTTAAAACTTGTTAAACACAAACAACAAAATATTAAAATTTAGAAAACATAATAAATCTTCATAAAAACTGATTTCCAGGTGTGTTTTGGTTTCACCATAAACTCGTTCTAGAAAACGTTTTTCTTTAAATTAATGTATTTTTAAAAACACATGTTAGATGCAGGTTGTAATCAGTAAGGCTTAATACTTCATTTGATATCAATCCACCAGTGGTTTACGATAAAAAGCGAAGCTGCATATGTTTTGATCATTTTTTAATTTTTATTATCTCCCCTTTATGCATCCATTTATCGCGTCTGTTTCCAAAAAATAAGTGACATATATGGGATATTTTTTTTCTATTGAAAGTTGAAACACAAAATACCTAACACATTTTTTTTTGCAAAAAGATTGCTTTTAGAGTTTGTTTATTCATCTCTTTTGGTGATTTATGTTTTAAAACAATATTTTTTTTGTTTTAAGAGGGGTCATGTATTTTAACCGTTGACTGCCAAAAAATCGTACCACTTTGCGCAAGTAATTTCAACTGATCCTTGTTGGAGAGGGTTTATACTTTCCAATGATATCATAGTTATCCATTTTCTAGGTGGTCCCCAACAATTTTTTAAAAAAAAACGTCAATTGTCACTACAAACATTATGTGTAATGTTTTTTCTATCCACTAACAGTAATAATTGACAAATATATCTGATAATAAAACGCCTTCTTTTCTTGATTTAGATCTCTCGATTGAAAATGGTGAAGTAATTAGCAAAAATCTATGGACAAGAGAGATGATTTTAATTTTGACATTGTTATCCCCACTTGGAAGGGGATGTTCCCCGAGCAAACTTATTATGGGGTGTATGTGTCCTCAACTTATTCGTTTTTTCAAGAGCTTGTACTCGAGTTGAGGACTCTTCTGCGACAAGGGACTATCCACAACCTGGCTTCTATGGTGATGTGACTTATAAACTTCGTAGGATTCTTGGTCATGTTTCACTTTTCATACTATCTTTGTTAAACTTGTTAAAAATGTTTATCAAAAAATGTTATGACCCTATCATTTTTGCACGTATGCATGCTTGGGTGGTGGGACCCTTTTACAGTTCAACACTATGCTTTTCCTCTTTTAATTGTAACAATGACCGGGACAGGCTGTGGGACCCTATGATGACGCCTATCTAAAGCCCATTGGGGACGGTGGGCGTTTTGATGTTTGGTCTATGATCTTTCTTGTCACGCCCTTAATGGTTTTATTTTCCTTGTTGCTCTGGCTTTCTGCCAAGTCATTGAGTACCTTTCATTGTGGCTTTCTAAAGCTATTCTAAGCTATTGTTTTATTGTATTATATTTACACGAGCATATTTTGTGTTTATACTTATATTTGCCTATTGATGCCTGCCTTATTGGTTTGAGATTAGATCATGGCGGGGATTTTCTTTATTTACACTGTCCTGTTTTTAATGGGATGACAGTAGGGTAAGTGTGAGGTTTGGTGCACCCTAGAAACCGGTTTTAAAACCCCCCCAGTGGTTTTTGTTGCCACTGGACCGTTTCCACGGCGGCAGGTCCCTATTGTCAACCATTGTGTGTTTTGTGATGTCGTTTTGCATTTATTATTACCTTTTGCCTTCTTGTTTTGTCTGTTTGCGTGTTTTGTTTTCTGTGACTGTCCTCCTTGAATGCTACTTTCCCTGTCCGATCGTTTTTATATTTCTTTGGAGAAGTGATGGTTGGCTGCATGTAACCATGGTTTCGTATTTATTCAATTCGACCGATTTTCAGCAACAATGTATGTCATTATCTGATTGTGAAAGTGGTTTAAACAATTGGTTTATCCAATGTAAAATCTCTGCTTAATACGTATGGCTTTATGTATATATGGGATGATCCTTTAAGGGTGAACCATCAACATTTTATATCTAGCTTTAAAACAGAGGTTGGTGGATTGTTTTATTCAAAAAATGGAACCACTGATCTACAAGAAAAATAGAGTATTATCAAGTTTTGTATAGACATGTTAAAGATAATTTTTGGATATGAAAAACTATCTGAATATTTTTATGTATAAAAAAAGGATTACGAAGTGTTTTTACTAAAATTACGTTTATCTTCACATAGCTTAAGAATTGAGACAGGTCGTTATGCAAGACAGAGGATTGAAAGAAATGAAAGAGTTTGTCAAATATGTAATTCAACTGATATTGAAGACGAATTTTCACTTTGTTTTTAATTTGTACAGCTTATAATGATATTAGAAAGGAAAATATATCAGAAAATATTACATACAAAGGCCAAAATATGTTTAAATTTATAACACTTCTACAATCTTCAAAGAAGAAAGAACTTTTTAATTTAAGTAAATATTTGTCAGAGGCGTTTACTGTCAGATGTTCTATTCCAAATATTATTTCTTAAAAATATATTCAAGTACATCCTCACATAAAATTGTTATTTTTATATATAATTCCTTTTGTTTTTTTGATATCCTTGGATTATTGATTAAAATGTGTGATTTATATGATCTATGATTAATTAAGGAGTATTGAAAAATTGAACTATAAGTGAGTGTGTAGAAGTATGTGTAACCTGTCATGTGATTATAATTATTGTATTACAAATTATGTATGTAAATGATGAGAAACTGTAAAAAGTTTTAAGTCAATAAAGTATCTATCTATCTATCTATGTTGGGGAGGGTGGAAATAAAAAAATCAAACAGAAATGGTATATATTCGTATAAAATCATGCTCTGAAATCCTAATTATTGAAAAGCAAATCTAGTTTTCTTTGATTTGGTATAACATTTAAAATCTTATCGGAAAGCAACATTATTTTGGAAATCCAACTTATAGTGTTCAGTAATCTTAAAAGCTTGAAAAACAGACTGGCCATAATTAACTTTATACGGTACATTGTATATGCCTTTCTGACCATTATTTTTAAATGATGTGTTTAAAATGTTCATCAAAATTGTAAGTTCGTGACAGTTAGAAAAGACGCTCTGTAGTGGAAAACTTCATGTATATTTAATATAGATATCAGTTTTTTAAATAATTATTAATATATTTCTAGTTCCTGATGTTAATCATTCGTCATGTTTTTGTTCGATATTTCATAATACATCATTCTATCAGAAAGATGTTAGGAAAATAAAATATTGACAACACGTATAATAAATATATAAACAAAAGTCGACAGAATGAAGCAGCGATTGTGGATATCATAATGTTACCGTATACACTATATGGTTTTACTTTTAAACATCTATCACATATTTAAACACTTCTCAGCGATGCTCTATTAGCAAAAACTCCGGACTCCGCTGATCTGGGGCGACACGTGGACCTCTTTTGGGCATACTGACTGCCTGAGTTAAACAGATGAGTTAAATACATATTTTGTGTTCAAACTGTTATTTATTCAGATCTTTGGAGATCGCTGAGCCTGATATTTATTTAAAAGGTCTGAGTATTGTGTAAAATACCTCATTCAAGGTTCCATGTTTCACCGTCATGTTCATACCATCTTCGGGATGGCTGAAATGTCTGTACTCTTGACATTTTACATATTAATTTCTGCTTAACCCGGGGCTAGAGGGCGTGAACGGTAGAAAACATTTTTTCACTACCTGTTTCATGAACAGCCTCAATCAAAACCGAGACTGCAATATTTTTTTTTTGTATTTATCGTGTTCGGGCGATTTCCAATTTTCTCCCTTCATACTCCTTTTGTATAAATTACTACCAATAATCGTAAAAAAGGTACAGTTCGCCTTTGTTGGTTCCTCCTATACTCATACAAAAAAGACAAAATGTGTAACCCTTTATGTATAAAGCCACAATCCAATCACTGGTTGATATATTAAGCAGAATGTATTCTAGATATATAATTAACCTAATAAGTGACTGAGGCCATGTTGCTACGTATCCGAAATTAGTGATTTTCATTAAAGTCGCCAACAAGTAGCGAGATTACGCTTGTATGAAATGAAATAAACTTTCTCTGAAATACATATTTCAGCTAGTAAGGAATTAACATACGTCTGAGCCACTGACTTTGAAGTTGACGGATTTTATTTTGAAAAATAAGTTTCGTATGTTTTTTTTAAGTCCATTTTGGACGCAAGACTCTGAAACATTGTAATTTTTATTATGAACATTAGAATATAAGCTTATAACCAATTATTTTATATTATTTGTGATGGACTAAAAGTTGTTCTAATTCATTTGACATAATTATACAAAACGAGCTGTAGACAAAAACAGTCTATATTTTAGTACTTTACATTGTTTTCAGTCTTGATCTTAGGGCCATGAAATAATTTGGAGGCGCTATGTTGGAGCTGTGGTAGAGACTTGGACCCATGATACAAAAGTCGTGGGTTCGATCCCCCGCCATTACCATATGTGTTTGGGGTCCCTGAATAAGACACTTTTATTAGTATTTTGCTTTGTTTCTGGTTCTACCCAGGAAAGACATCGAGAGTGATTAAAAATAAGTTTAGAGCTTTCGTTACAATCGATGTAAAATAAATAAGTTTAAAACTTAATAAGTTCAGGGGATAAATGATACTGTCTAAAATTTTACTACAGGCAGCCTTATAGTTATATGGAACTTGTTCTCAAACTTTCTTTTCTGTTGTTTTCTGTTTCGTGAATACAGTTTGTACTATTAATATTTATGAATATTGAGTTTCTGCTCAAACCCGGAGCTAGAGGGCCATGAGCGGTAGCTAGCATATTTCTCTACCGTTCATGAACAGTCTCAATCAAACCGAGACTGCTTTATTTCGTATGTGTCGTGTTCGGCCGTTTTCCAAAGGTCCACTCTCATACTCTTTTTGTACTGACGAGATTGTACACGTGATAAAGCAAACATCATCCCGTAACGATGGAAAAACATGTATGGCAATAAAAACCCACTATTGTAATTCGGAATCTCGTTCATTATATTTGTTAAACGAAACAGCTGTGATACTTTTTTATCTCTCAAGATGATACACACAAGTGCGTATAAAGGTTCAACAGACATTATTTCATAATATTTGGTCTCTGTGGACTTTTTAAACATTCAGAGCATTGGTCGAAGCAGGGCAGATGGCATTTTATATTTGGGAAAAAAAGCGATGGGAAAAAGGCAAACATCTCGCAAGAGATAGCCGCAAATAGAGACAAAAGGAAAACAGAAAATAATTATATTTTTTTCCTCAATTTTAAGGCCATTTTTACTTGAAAAAAATAGGGTTTTCTTTGCTTTAGCAAGTATGCAGTAAGCCACGACAGATGATACAGAAAATCCCATGTTGATTTAAGGTTTCATTCCAAATTTCAGAAATGTTTGACCTAAGCACCACATATTCAGCTAGACAGTGTATGAGTTTTTGTATTTTTCCATAGGGGTCACATAGACATGAGCGATAAAAAAAACCCAACCTGGCTAACATATAATTTATTGTTTTAAATTTAAAACGAACAACAATGTCTGCTGCCAAGCTTTAAAGCTCAGATGTTGGAAAAAGGTTGTACGATAA